>NNCF01129083.1:802545-842905 GCA_002313205.1 Laupala kohalensis | reverse complement strand
CTTAATGGTGCTTAGAAACTCTTTCCAGGAGGTGGATCTGGATTCTTTGATAGTTCTGCGCGCTTTTGCTCTAGCAATCCAATATGCGGCGAGGTTTTCCGGAGATGAACTAGCCTTAAATCTCCGCAATGCTCTTCGCCTTGCCCGAATGGTGGACCGACATGTGTTGTTCCACCAGGGGACATGAGGTCTTCACGGT
This sequence comes from Laupala kohalensis, assembly GCA_002313205.1. Lineage (NCBI taxonomy): Eukaryota > Metazoa > Arthropoda > Insecta > Orthoptera > Trigonidiidae > Laupala > Laupala kohalensis. Next base: position 842,706 of record NNCF01129083.1, on the reverse strand, counting down.
AATATAGATGTTTTTGGAATGGATTTATCAGCGGCGTGATGAATCACCTGGGTCAGATGGTCGACCCTCTCTTGGACACTAGCCGTTTCTCTGAAGACAGACAGAGAATGGTACTCTGTCCAATTAGCCTTACTGAGAATCCATTTCTGTGGCTTGCATTCGGAAATAGTCGCACGTTCCTGCAACGACAACCAGATAAGATGATGGTCGCTACCATGCAGATCATCTTCTACCTTCCATTGAAAGATATCAGCAACTTCAGGAGAGCAAATTGATAGGTCTATAGCAGTCCATGACCCAGTGGCTAATGCAAAGTGGGTCATCTCCCCGGTGTTCATTAAGCATAAATCTTCTCCCTCAAAGAGACAATTCAGCAGTCGGCCCCTGGGGCAATCGCTCGACGAGCCCCACAGTATACTGTGGACGTTGAAATCTCCAAGCAGGAGGAATGGTCAAGGGAGCTGATGAATTAAATCTCTGAGGGAGGTCTCCGAGAAATCTCGTATCGGAGGAAGATATATATAGAACACACGGTCATAGATGGTACACTGTGAATTTTGACTGCTATAGCCTGGATGTGGGTTTGTAGGAGAACAGGTGAGCAGAGGATAGTGTTTCTAACAAACACGGCAACTCCTCCTCTTGCTCGATCTCCCGTGGTGTCGTCATATCTGAAGCTGCTGTATCCTCGCAGAGAGGGTGAGTGTTCTGGTGAAAGGTGTGTCTCTTGTAGTCAAATACAGATCAGATTATTACGCGCTAAGAGTTGTAACTCTTCACATTGAGTTCTATAACCATTAAGGTTCCACTGAAGTATGGAAGCCATTACTTTTTGGAACCTCCGGGGTCAGGCTCTTGAATGTGCATTTCCGCGTCACCGTCGGACAATGCACATTCCGACTTGGTGGTAGGAAGAACAGAGACATTCGTCTCCCGGACTTCTTGGATGTTGTTTGCTTTGATTTTATGAAGTCAACAAGGTTCAGGGATTTAACCTTCGAACCTTGCTTGGTTTTTGATTGTTTAATATTGGAAGAAATATGTGGTACACTGCTGGTCTTCGTCTGTGTATTAGATGGACGGGGTGTGGAGAGAGTCTTGGGTTTGACTGGAGTTTCTTGGATATTTCTCTTGCCGCATTTGCACTGGCATGTGCACAACGTTGTCGTAGACATGTCAGTGAAATCAGCCTGGATTGACACGCTCTTTTTGATTACAGGAGTCTTGGCTGCGGTGGAGTAACTGGTAGAAATACAGGGTATAAAGCCCTGTATTTCTTCCGAGCGTCACCGTACAGGATCTTCTCCGTAGTCTTGATCTCTTGTATTTTTTTCTCTTAGAGAAAGGCGACACACTCCCTGCTCCACACCGGGTGGCTGCCTGTGCAATTAATACACTTAGCAGGCCCCGGGCATGAGACGCCGGGTTCGTGTGCTTCCTTCCCGCATTTACCGCATGTTTCACGGCCCTTACAAGATGTCGTTGTATGTCCAAACCTCTGGCACTTGAAACAGCGCAGAGGATTTGGAACAAAGGGTTGCACCGGCAGGTTAAGCCATCCAGCTTTAATATCCTTTGGTAGTTGGGGACAGTCAAACGTCAAGACGAAGGAACTGGTCTTCTGTAGAACACCATTAACCTTCCTCATGATCTGACTGACCTCAACTATGTGGTCAGCCTCCCATTCCGCAACTAGGTCTTCAGTTGACATATCCAAAATATCCCTGCAACTTACGACCCCGTTGCTGTGATTAAGCGCAGCATGGAGCTCGCACGTCACAGGGAACTCTCCCAACATTTCACACTTTAACAGTGTTAGGGCCTGTTTGTTTGGTTTCCAACAACATGGTACCATTCCGTAACCTTTTGATATTCTTCAATATGCCACATATTCCTTGAAGTCCTTTGTAAATGTAAAAGGGAGAAACTTTTTCCAAAGTTCCTTCCTTTCTTTTCATTATGATAAAAGCATTCTTGTAAGGAATGCTCTGTAACTTTTCCTTTGTATCTTGTGAAGCGGGAGGGCTGGCAATCCTCGGCCGCTTTGAAGATCCTGAGGCGTAATACTTACCCTGCGGCTCGCCCACTCCGCAAGGCAGGGGAATCGATGTATCTGTCATTGTGTCCCACAAGTGCGGAGGAAATAAATGTCCGGTGACGTGGAGCCCCCACATCACGTCACTAAGCCTTGCACAACTGAGGTGCGGCAGTTGCCCCAGAGGTTGATACACTAGAGAGTGTTTGTCCTCAACACCCATTCACCTCATCGGCGCGTAACACACCTTGAGGTTGAGGGTTTTTTTATAGAGGTTTAATCCTTCCTCGCGACCCGGCCAATGAAGGCAAGATCTCCGCCCTTCAAAACATGCAACTTTCCACCATCGTGCCAATGGTGGTCGCTGAAGCATGTCCAAAGCTTACGGTGTCCGAGGACTGGTGGTGCAATACCAGTCCCCAGCTCGGGGCCGTGGGTTCGCCAAGCCCATACTCACTCGAAACTGAGCTCCCTGCGGGGGAAAGAAGAAGAAGGAGGAGAAGAAGAAAGAGAAGAAGGGGAAAATGAAAGATACCCTAGCCCCAATAGCATCGGGATTGAAAAGAACAAAAGGCGACCAAGGAAGGTCAGGAAAGAGAAAGAAAGGAGCCCGGCACAAGCAAGTGGAAGCNGGGGGGGGGGGGGGGGGGGGCCTTGATATTTGTACATACAACTAAAGTACACTAAAGTATACAGAGATTTCACTACGTTCAGAATAAAGATTAATATTGATCAGTGAACTGGTCAAAAACCCTGCATAGATGTGGAAAATGTTTCCTTTTTCAAGAAATGTCAGAAAAAATTTCATTCAACTACTAACCAGTCTTTGTGCTTATAAACTCTTCCTTCAGTATAGAGGCATAATTAGATTCCATACACTCCTCCTCATCTTCTTCCTGTATTCTTTGATATCTAAAAAAAGATAACAGTAAAATGGTTACTTCACATGTTATAAAACAAAATATTAAATTTAGAATTTTAAAACTTGTCATTCAAGGGACTTTTGAAGCAAAAGAAATCTACATGGTACACTAGTATGAACAAACAGATATTTATAAGTTAATTAGAATAAAAACAACATATGAAGCATACAAAATAATTCAAAATATACCCAAAGAGACGTAAGTATCATCTGTGTTTAGGGTACTTGTATTGTCATAAAATGAAAATAATACAACTAAAAACTACTCTACATTTGGTTCCTATGCTTGAATGAAAGACACTCATTTCATTTCTCATTCGTAAATTGTAAATGGTTACTATCTGTTCACTTATAATAATAAGAACTGTTATAATAATAAAAAATAATCAAATAATAGTACTAATAATTATAATTATTATTACTATTATTAATTTTAATAGTAACTGGAAAATTTGAAGAACGAAAGAAGAAGAAAAAATCCTCCCTGTTGTTAACAGCAAATTTCAAAAACTTTTCAACAATAAAAATATTACATAGACATCTCAAGTTAAACACAAAAACATTAATAAAAACTAATGAACGAACAAAGCATAAGAACTCACTGAATATAAGGTGTAACAAAATTGATAAGAAAGTAAAAATTCTTGAGAGGGCAGAAAAGAATCTACGCTGAAATAACGACAGAATATTTCTTAATCAATAAATTCAAAATAATAGAAAAAATAATCTGTGGTTGTTGCATATTTACAGAATGAAAAATCAACTGTAATAATGCTTCATTACATCATATAAAATAAACTTACTTTCTTCTATCATAACCAAAAATCTCTCTAATATGCTTTGAAACATCCTCATCATCTTGGGGTCCATCGTCAATGAAATCATCCATTTCAGAGTCATATTCTTCATCAGACTCGATAACTCTCCCTATAAAATAAAACAAATATTGAGAAATAATTATTTCTCATTATATGATAAGATACGGTATATTCTATCAAAATGTATAGTTGAAATATATTGGAACTAGTGACATTTCTGATTCCACAGTAGATAGTTGTAGAAACATACCACTTGTCCAAATTCAAAATGCTCTAGTTTAAATGTGGGTAAATAAAAACAAACAGAAATGATCGAAAATTTTGTGTAAAAAAAAATGGTCACAAAAGATATTGAAAAATGCCCCAGTTTTCCACAATTCAAGTGACTGAAACAATGAAAAGGACTGCAGAGGTCCAACATGCTTCAAGGCAGTACTAGCGCTCCGAGTTAGTCAAATCACCGAGAAGGATAATGATTTTTTTATTTTTAAACTGTATGTTATACATTATATTATTACAAATAATAGTGCAAAAAAACAGTTTAATTTGTACCTATAAGTTAAAAAGTAATACTAGTGATATTTAGGAATTAGCTTAATTTACTTGAAATACACAAAAGAATGGGGAAGTGCGGTAGATGAGTGCAACATTTTGCAATTCACGTGATTTAAGTTATTATGTGCATTAGAGCGACTAGGCTTAAGTACCCCACCCCCACCCTAAAATGTTTGAAATGATAGTTTGAACCATTCTCTATCCAGTGGCAATGAATTTTCATACCCTTACGGCGCAAAATTTTGAATTATTTGACTTTAAATTACTAAGGGCTTATATGGAGAAACTTTTGCGGGATGTTTTTTCTTAATTCTGGCAAAAGTACTGGCTTAACATAGCAAGAAAACCTACTAAAACATAGCAAATGGAAATAGGAACGCTATCATGTTAAGATTTCCATACCTCACGGGGCATTTTCAAGAATGATTCACCAAAAACTGCGGAAAATACTGTTCTAATGGATGTGGCAGCTGCATCACGTGACTGATGACAATGCGACCTTTGTTAAAGAAGGAGTCAAACGACAGTCTAAATTAATGGTCATGTTTTAAAATCACAAAATAATTCTCCTCATCCAGTATTAAAAAATCAGTAGAATGAATTATTTAATTAATAAGAACTACTTTGTTGAATATTGCCAAGTTTCGTGCATAGTTGGCAACTTGACTCCAATCAACGCACATATAATACCTTAAATCAGGTAAAAGTTAAGAATCTGTTTGAAATGTTTGGTGATATAAAGACCGAAGGGATGTACAAAATACTACGGAAAATTTCCTACGTCAACTTAAGTTCCAAAATATTTGTGATATAAAAATAAGTCTATTTATTAAAGTAAGAATTTTCCCACGAGATCTAATGTATTCCACCATATTACAATTATTTCATTCATATGGTATACAGTAAGTTAAAATCAAAATAAATACACATAATTCTATTCATTTATGTCATTTTCAGACATTTTCGTGATTTAATTTTACTTACGCTAGCACTGCCTTAAATAAATCAGCTTAACTTGTATGTAGCACAAAAAGTGAACCAGGATACACATTTACATCTTCCGCACAAAACAATATCAGGTTGTATTTCAATAGCGCACCAAAAATTTTTGGAGAGATTTGTGTGGAAATTAGAATGAGTTCATTTCATTTATTGAAGCAATATTATCATAGGCAAAATATGATATACGCCAATAAATGTGACTAAAAGGAATTATTTAGATAGTATTGGACACATAGGTCCAAAAAGCTGGATGGTACACACCTCATCTCACGCACATCAAAGTAACAACACTTATATCTTCTATCTTGCAAACAAAATGTAATTAAAAAAAGAAAATCCCAATAACAACATTCCACCATCCTACAAACATTTGTAGTTCTGAATACTATATTGCTCCTAGTTCAAGACAGCTGAGTTTATTGATTGTGGCCAGGAACGCCTACATTTACACAAGACAAACTTACGTTTCAGCGAAGGATTAGGTCTCTTCCTAACATCTCCAGATGGAAACTGTTTCCTTTGCATATTAGGTGGTAACTGGCGGGCCCGAACATCTGGTGGAGGAAATTGGCTTGGTCGAGCATCCGATGGTGGAACCTGTCGAGTCCGAGCATCAGCAGGTGGAAATTGACGAGATTTAACATCAGGGGTAAACTGGCAGGGTTTACTATCACTAGGAGGTATCTTTTCTGTTCTACCACTAGGAGGAATTTGTTTGGGTTTCACACCACTCACTGCTCTATTAGGAGGAAGCATCTGTTTGGTCTGAATGTCTGACGACAACATAGTCCTATCATGAGCATCTGTCTGTGTAGGAGGTCTGGCTCTCTCACAAGGAACACTTTGTTTTGAATTAGAAGGCACAACTTTGGGTCTAGAATCTGCTGGAAGCTCTCTAAGTTTTGAAGAAGCAACTGGTTTTGGCTTGTTTTCTGAAACACTTCTTCCACTTTCTTGAGGTTTTGCGTTGGAAGATTTTATAGGCACGTCAGCAGAATGGCTGGCTTTAGTCGATTTACCAGACATCTTAGCCATTGAATTTCTTTCAATTTCCCGGTTATGAACTGATCTGTCTTTCACTTCCATTGGTCTATTTAACGGTTTTGAAGATCCAATTTCATTATTAGAGGACCTCTTGATGTCTGAACTTCTCTTAACTTCCTCCATTTTTGCCATAATTGCTTCTTGTATTTTTCTATCGTACCCTGATTGCAATGAGCTCTTTTTAATACTCCCACCACTACTTTCACTCATCTGTCTTCCTTCTGAACCTCTAGAAACATAATTTTTAGGAGCACTGGCACAAGAAAAACCTGAATCACTTCTATGAATTTTATTCTGAACAATGCCATTGTCTTCACGAGAAGATTTGGCAAACGAATTATTTCCTGAACTAACTTTTGGAATCTTTGCAACCGTTTCACTACCAGATGAAACTTTCGACATCTTGTCACCAAACTTAGAATGATTGGTTCCTTCGTGGTTGCCACTTCCACTCTGCTTGGAGGAGTGTTTCTGTACAGGAAGCTTCTCTTCTCTCCTTACATTGTTCTGTTCTTTTCTCGAGACTTGTCTCTCATCCACTTTTGCAGAATTCAGTTTAGGTATTCTCATCTGCTGCACACTCTTCACCGGCCTTTCTTGCTGTCTGTCTGCAGGTGGAGGTCTTTCATCTCCATTATCCCCTCTGCTGTTCCCTTTCGCGTTGTTCTGACTGGGTTTTTCTCTCCCAGCTTTTGCTGCTTCCTCCTTCCTTCTCCTCCAATCCAGCTCCTTCATATACTCTGCTTTCTGCTTCTTCGTCATCGGCCTCATATCATCATCTTCCGGTTTCTTTTTGGGTTCTATCTTGATAGGTTCAAACTGCTTCTTCTCAGCCAGTTTCAAGAGATCGTGGAAATCCATGGCAGGGGGAGCCATTTTCTTCACTTTGGGTTTGGGAGTGGGAGGGGGAGCCATATCTGTCTCATCTTCCCCATCAAAGTCTCGCATATCGGAATGAGTGTAATCGAGAGTGGTATCGCCAGGGTCATCTTCCTTCTTGTTCTTGCTTTTTCTCTTGCGCTTATGAGGCATCATCTTCTCCTCTTCTTCTTTGAGCATCGCCATACGCACTCGATCCTAGAAAAACACACAATAACATACATAAACTAAATAAATCTAATGTTTCTAATAAAGCAGTTGCAAACTGTGTATGACCACATGGAGGACAATCAAATAATTTATTCTCCAGAAGCAAGCAAGGAATCGTAACTAAATCGTGAAAGAATTTACCGATCTCAATCAAACTTACTGCAGTCTTGTACTTTATCACGCCATTGCTGTAATACTTTAAAAATATCTGATAATTTCAAAACTATTTTCCTGCATGCTTGTATTGTGTCTTATTATTCATATAAGTTTAGTTTTATATGTACTCAATCTTGGCACGGTTGTGTATATTAATTCTGTATCCCCATCCTACCCGGGTTTTTCTCCAGTTTTCCTTTGGGTAGAAGTGAATTTTTATACAGGTTTTAACTGCTTTTTTGACTATAAAGTTTCTTTATTTATTAACACCATCCCTTCTATTCTGATCAAGGACCGTAAGGCAGAGGCACTTTTAACATTTCAGTGCACTCCTTAGATAAAAATACAGTTACCTACATCTTATAATATAAACAGAATATGAACAAATTTGAATTTAATAGAACACCAAAAAGTTCTTTCAGAAGTACATATTACTATCGAACCATAGATCATTCAGAATATATTGCCTATAAATCATAACTATTAAAATAACTCTAAATTCAAGATTTATTATGACAAACTGCCACCCCACATGAACACACAAATTAAACTATTTGAAAGTATACGCAAAATGATTTACATCTTATTCCCCACTGGGATTACATCTTCAGCAGGTCACCATACCTCAACTGACATACTATGGAAATGTTGTGCAATTAGAATTCTTCACCATCAAACTGGATGGAAAATGAGATTTGCCACATAAAATTCGAATAAAAGAAACAACAATAACAACTTAAAACTCATTTAATAACTTTAACAAATTATGCAGGCAAATAATATACCTTGTTCTAGAATGAGTGAAAACAATTTCAATTTATCTTTAATTTTAAGAGAAGTATTAACTAAAACCAATACAATATTACACTAATAAAGAGAAGTTCCACCGTCTGGGTCACTGATTTGTGTCAAAATTTTAGAAGTCAAGAAGTAGATAACATCGGAGTATAGTTACAATAAAAAAATTCGTTACGAGCCCACTGTAAACAGGAAAATAAAGTCAAAAGTTTTCTCTTATACTTGTCCAAGTCTTCTTTATTAACAACAATGCAATGATGAAGTGGTTAGCACATATGCTGTGTTATTTTACTTCTAATATTTATATTTCCACAAGGTAAATTACTAGTTTTTAAAATTCAAATTAAATTTGTAGTTAATAGAAAGTATATTAATTTCCTTTTTCTTCTTCTTTATCTTCTTTTTCATGAGAAATTTAATAAAATTGAAATAAATGGAGTATTACAAAATTATTTATTGGTCTAGATTTATACCTATACAATTTTTAGAATGATAAACTATAAAAAAATTTAAAACTTTGAATACGACAACTTGTAGGTATGAATGAAGTCTAACCATCAGAGCTTTTTTATTTTTTCTTCAAACAGGAAACAAATTTTAAGAACTCTGCAAAATATCTTGTGACAATCTACGAGTTCTCAAGCAAACCACATTCATTTGATCGTCCCTGAGAACATAGATGCTGATGATAACTTTCGGTCAGGTGAAAATGGTGACAAGCCGGGACTCGAACCCGGGTCTCTTGCATTCGAGTCCCGGCTGGTCACCATTTTCACCTGACTAAGTTATCACATATAATCTCCACGTGGAGGGTACACGGATTTATTTAAATAATTATTTAAATAAATTTAAGCATAAAATTATTAATTAAGGCTAATAGCAAAGATTCCTCCCAATAGATTCATTTGCAGAATAAAGTACATATAAAGATAAGTACTCAAGTGTAATCATCTAGATTATAATAAAGGAGCATTTCAGACATATTCAATTTGAATTTGTTGACCATTATATTTGGACAGATTGAAAAATCTGCATTGGCTGCTTATTGTTGGGAATGACAAGCATGAAATTAACAGAAAATGACTTTGATGGAAAAAATTGGCGGGCATTTTCAATTGCTGTTTTGGGGGAATGTGTCATCCACAAACAAATCCATTCTAAAAAGTTTAAGNAGAGACAGGTTTTATTGGAAAGCAATTAACCCTTAACTGTAATTTGACACATGTAACTGGGATCATTTGGACTGCATGGCCTCCAAGAAAAATTTACAACCAACAAGGCAGTTTCAACAATGTGACAGATGAATCTTCATACGCACATATTGTATTATACATAATCAACAAGTTTTTATTACAGTTATTTTTCTTAGTTTGCATCTATGTACAATCATAAATGTGTTATTTTATTATATTTATTGAAGAATTATGGTGACGATTCTTTAGAGACATAAAAATTTTGGTTTGACACAAAATCCTAAAAAAAATGTATCTTTTTAAAATATATTATCAAAAATATCCCTTACTTCATTTCTAAATCTAATGAAAAAAATAACTTGTGTGTACCTAATTAACATATGACAAAAAACTAATGTCATTGGTATTGTATGACCCTTACATCCACAAGCTTCCATTCTTGAAGTGCAGTAGCGGCAAATGCACAGTCATGATGTGAAGAGATTTCTCAAAAGGATGGATGTGCACTATACCTAAATTGTCAGAAAACCAGAGAAACCTAACCCATGAGGTCTGTGCAGCCCCAATGATACTAGTTGAGGATTAACATCAAAATTCATCAACCTGCTCACAACCAATTGAGCAGTTGGCAGAAGTGGAGATGGAAGCAGGAGTTTCAAAATTCATTCCCAATGGTTGCTGGAACTCGTACACATTTTAACACAGCACAACACATCCTTGTGCCTTACACAACCATTATCTCACCCAATATTACAAGAACATGAGATTAGAACAATAGTATTGAACAGAAATCATACATAACAGAATGAAACATATAATGATAATGTTGTCAGTATGATATCACAGTGAATTATACCATATGATGCGAACCATACCATATACCATACTGTAAACTCTAACATTTGTAACAAGAGTTAAAAATTTGAAAAGAAAAATATTTGTTTCCTCTTAGAGAATTCAAAACAGAAAATTATTCCTCATTTTGGATTTTTGTGATATTAGTAAAGAAAAATTACCTTTGTGCTATTCAAATCCCTGTGAACTACTTTCTTGGATTGTGTAAACAGAGGTTCCTCTATTGGAGTACTATTGTATTTATCCATCAACTTGTTATAATAAGCTGAAGCCTCCTGTGAAACATACCCATAGTCATCTTCATCCGGTTGGCTAGGACCTGCGGAAGTTATCACGTTTTAGGAAAATGCAATGAAAAATAAAGTACCTACTAGGAGGTACGGAGAAGACGGTGGTTTGTAGAAATTGTAAATCTCGCCCCCTCTCCTTGTGTAAAATAACTTCCCAACAGTGTTCGGAAACCTCTCTGATTTAGAGAGGGAAGTTGTAGCTTATTTCAGGTCCATTTCATGTCAAAATTTAATATTATTTTGTTTGTTGATGTTCACATGTTGTTATGTATTATTTCAGTAATTATTGAGATTAATCATGAGTCTACAAATGTTTGAGTGTCTTGAGAAAGGAATTTCATAGTAGTTTTGAGGAGACATCTTAAAAGATTAATATTGAAATGAAGGGTAGTACCAGTGAGTGACATCTAAAAAATCATGCTCCACAACTTCCAACATCAGTACATTATACATCATGCTCCACAACTTCCAACATCAGTACATTATACATCATGCTCCACAACTTCCAACATCAGTACATTATACATAATGCTCCACAACTAACCAACAGCTACCGTAGTTTAAGCTCCTTATGAAAAACTTACACAAGTACACAATACAATACAATAAAAAGCACTAGAAAGACAATAAAATAATAATAAAACTTATACATGCCATTTATAGTAACTGCAGTATTATCATCATCTACAGCATCCTCAATTGCAGATTTATTGGCAGATTTAGTTCTTTTCAACATAGCACCTACGCGCTTCTTTGCCTTATTATCCTGTGAGCGGAGGGCTAGCAATTCCTAGAAGTAGAAGGAGAAAACATCAAGAACCATTTCATCAATACACTTGCAAACAAATGAAGTAATTAAATACCTCTCTCTTTTTCTTGGCCTCTAATACTTTAAGTTTTTCTTCTTCCTCTTTCCTCGCCAGAAATTTTTTGATGTTCACTGACAGTGATTTACTTTTATTTTCTTTCCTCGGAGGAGAAAATGAAGTGCGGTAACACTTGGGTGGCTAAACAAAAAAACATTAACTATGTTCTAGGGAAGCAATCATCATAATCTAGATATTAAAAAAAAAATTCGCATTACCTCTTTTTTAGCCTTAACTTCGTTGGCATGAGCAGCGTGCAATAACGACCCGAAATCCATATTGGTGTTCAAGATGTATTTTAATACAAGTTATAAGTGTAAATTTGTATAGCCTCTACGACAGAGAGGTAGAATGGTTCATGTAATACTACACGCACCAAAATATCTTGATCACAAAATACTTTTCACGGGGAAGACTTAGGACATACTTGAAGATACACAGAAAGAATGTGAACCATTAACAAATATTACTATTCCAGTCCTTTTTAATGTCAGTCAACAAGAACGCGGTATTTGTAAGTTACAGATTTCCGCGGTGTCACCATAATGACCTAAATTCTATGAAAACATACGACACGAGCTTCAAGCACGAGTGTCCACACCAGGCAGCAGGTTCCCCTGACGTCACGGAAAAGCAAAGAGTAAACAACAACAGCTGATAAGGATGGATACTAGTCAAGGAAAGTGCAGCAGAGCGTCGGATACCTCTAGTCGGAACCAAAATTTCATGCTAGTTATCCTGGTGAACCTATTGACCGAAACTTTTGCTACTTCATTCTGGAGAACTTGTAATTCAAAAATACAACTCCACGCATTCAATTCGGAGCAAGTTCTGATACGAAGATACGCTATTTCGATTGACTCGATCAACTTCCGAGCTGTGGGCAACGTAAGCTGTTTTTTCTGTTAAGATATTTCTTCGGTTTATTAGGTGAGTGCTTGCGTCCGTACATGTCAATTCAACCCAATTAATATTATTTTTACTTTATTGCTCAACTTCAAGTAAATGAATTACAAGCATCATGAGTGACTGTGGACCAGAATGCAAACCATTGGTAACTCTTGATGAAATTTTGCAATGGGATCAACTGATAGAATCATCACAAGTCGCAAGTTTACTGCCCCGCACTGAATTCTCTGTTCGCGGTGATAAGTTCTGTTGCCATTATGATGCATGCGATAAAACTTCTCCGTGGAAATCAACAGAAATAATAACTGGATTAACTCCCCGAACATTGGTCTGTCATGATATGAGAGGAGGATACATAGAAGATAGGTTTATCGAAGGGACATCAACTGACAACGCATATAGATTTTTCCATTGGGCAGGAGTAGATATATTTGTTTACTTCAGTCATAACTTGCTAACCATTCCACCTCCCGGTTGGATATCTGCCGGACATATTCATGGTGTTAAGGTTCTTGGAACTTTCATAACAGAATGGAACGATGGAGAAGCTTCATTGAAAAGTATTATCAGTGACAACGAAACCCGAAATCTTTGCATCGAAAAAATGGTAGATATATGTGAGAAATTGGCATTTGATGGTTACTTACTTAACATAGAGAATAAGATGGATGAAGAACTCATTCCTGCTTTGAAAACTTTTATTGGAGACCTGCGAACGAAACTACACAAGAAGTTGCCTAATTCTGAATTGATATGGTATGATAGTATTACTGTTGATGGTTCTCTTAAATGGCAGAATGAACTGAATAATAATAATAAACCATTTTTCGATGTATGTGACGGAATTTTGTTGAACTATCCCTGGAAAGAAGCCAATTTGGAGAGATCGGCTTCAGAAGCAGGAAATCGCGTGCGCGATGTTTTCGCAGGAATAGACATTTTCGGAAGAGGCTCTTTCGGGGGAGGGGGCTTCGGGAGTGCCCTCGCCATGGCGGAGGCTCGTCGCCATGGTCTATCCTCCGCCATTTTCGCTCCTGGATGGACTCACGAAGCGCTTGGAGGCGTCCATTTCGCGTGCACCGAGTATTTGTTCTGGGCGAATCTTCAGCATTATCTGTACCTCCGGGGACCAGCCTGTCTTCCTCTCGTCACTTCTTTCTGCCAAGGCTTCGGCCGAAGAGGACGCGCTCGCCACGGATCGCAACCTCGCACGACTTCGCTTCACTGGTATCATCTCGCAAGTCAGCGTCTACAACCTACTGTGTCGTCGTGCTTGGATTCGCGATGTCTGCCTAAAGTAGAGCCCTGTGTTTGCGTCGCAGCCGTAGTTGACCAGAAATCGGAAGTCGGTGATGAGTCCAGAAGTGAAGCTGTTTCGGAACCAGAGCCATCACACGAAGCACCATCGATGCCCGTCGTCTCTCCAGCACCCGAGTGCGGGAACCATAACCGTGGTTGCGTGCAACATTTCGAGGAGGACGCATTTGACGGCGGAGGCTGCTTGAAAATTTCCCGCCGACATCAAGAAGAAAGTCAACTAAGTTTGCATAGAGTACTTCTCTGTGATCTGGTCAGTTCTACCGGCGCGCTTCATGTGATATATGCCACTAAGCACTCACCAGGCGATCTAAGCGGAGAATCGAATGGAGCTTCACCCCACATGCGTCTTGGTTTTGTGGTACGCGCATCGGTGTCATCCGATCCCAGATTTTTGTGGGTCGATGATCATCCTGGTTCTCTAGTGAAACGCTCAGAATCTGAAAAAAGATGGATTCCGTCGAGTGGTTTGGTTAGTAATAAAACAAATGAATGGAGAGTGTGGAAACACACACTTGCATTAACTGACCATATATGTGAAATACTTGTAGGGTTGCCTCCAGGATGCAATTCTGCACTTCTTGGATGGTTAGAGATTAGAGAAGCAGAAGCGTTAGGAGATGATAATTAATTGGATGAAATATTAAATTAGTAATTTAATAATAGTGACGAAAATTGAAAACCATTTCCCCTTAGCACCCCAGGATTTTATTACTCTGGGGTTTTGCACTAATGGTCCATGACATTTCTCCCACATTATTTCCTGGTGACATAGCTACTCAAAAGAAGAAGAAGAAAAGACTTTCCCAAACATTCAAGAAATTTAGAATAGGTTATTCTATGAACTTAAATGGAAATACTAATTCCATTTCTAATTTCTGATCATTTTAGCATTGTTTCAACAGTCAAACACATACGTTCTATAAGGCTCAGTTCTGTTACTTCATCAACTCCAGTTCTGAGTCACTGTGTAGCAAGATTCATTGGCTTAACATATACTATAATACTAATGAAATCAAAACTCAAATCATCCTGTTTTAAACACATTTGTATTTATTATTATTTCTTTACTTTTCTATTTCTATGTAGTATGTCCCATGACTTATTTCAAGAATGAAGCAATCGAACATTACAATTAATTAAGCATAAAATCTTAAATACTTCACCTTTGGAACATTGTAGATTTTACTATTATTGTGTACATGGTTTTGTATCATCTTATATTAGTTATTTTCTTTATCAGTAGTGAATAATTCTTGTATTTCTAGTTTTGTAGCTTCTTTTATACATCACAAATCTATCACACTTGGTAAAAATATTATAACTTCTTTGAAAGATGTCTATCTCTTGTAAAAAACACTTATTATTTATAATAGTAAGACTTACAGTTTGAAAAAAAATTACATAATTTTAATTTTATTATTAGTTATCTATAATTGCTTAATTCCTTGATCATTTTAACTTTCTGTTTGATTTTATTAATTATCATTATCAAATATAAACAATTCATAGACTATTATACTTTCATACACCTTTATTGACTATACTTCAAATTTACATAAAATTAAAGATGTGAGGTCAAAGTGGTTCCTATTATTATTTCCTGAGGTCTAATTGGAAATATCTCTTCCTCTACAGCAGGGTTTTTTTTTACCACACTCCATTCTGTCGAGAAGAAAACTTTCCATGCCCCCCTTACACTATTTTATGCCAAAAGTCAAACTATCCCTGAACAGGCCCCAAAGATGCCTAAGGAGTTCGCAGAGGGTTGAGCTCCGCAATTACTTGACCTCGGCAGTAGAAGGAGAAGATGTGGTCAGCATCTTGCTCCGACCGGTTTGATCCCGGGATAGATCCTGGTTCTCATTTTACAGCAGACTGAGTTGGCCTGGGAGTCAGTCTGGATGCACAATTTTATGTGGTATTGAAAAAACAAGTATTGCATTGAATAGCCATAGATTTATTTTTTACTGTGATTTACAATATTATAAGTTGCAATTTGAATTAAACAAGAGACAAAATAAATCAGTGAGATGGATGACCTTGCATTATTTTAGCAATATTCCCTATTCTTGGTTGAGGACGGCAAAGCTATCTTGAGGTCCCGTGCACCTCTTGACTTGTCTTCTGGCCTCTCTTGAGGGGCGCGCCCCCCACTTTGGGAGCCCCTTCTCTACAGGTTTCTGCCACCTCTTAAAGTGGCAGGTGGGAGGCAGCATTTAAATATATTGCCAAAAAAGAAGGTTAAAAATAGTGAATGATCACATGAGAAAGTTAATTTATGACTCCAGCGGCAGCCAGGGGAGGGGCAGCCGCCCCCTCACTTTTTTAAGAACAGATAAAAATTTCATTTTAAACTGGGAATTATTTTTAAAATTACACCGTGATTAAAATTTGTAATCACCAATTGTCTTTCCTTTGATTTATTTTAATCATACTTAGTGGAAATATGCAGAAAATATTATGTTAATGAAAATTGTCCAATATTTTTTTGGCTCCCCACTTTTGATTCTCAATCACCACTACTAGAAAGAGACATACTAATTTTCCCTTTTATTAGTTTAATGTCCCCATTTTTTTATAAGGAATATTTCAATGGTAAGTAATACCATCGAATGTTTGTAATAATTTTTGCATTCATACCTCTTACAAATTTTTGGGATTAATTTGTGCTATCATTTGTTTGATGGGACTTATAATTTTGTATAGTTTACATGTGGGCCAATAGAAAGGAGTGAATCACAATCAATGTGTATAATAAATAAATAAATAAATTTATTGTCAAAAAACAGTACAATCTGCGTATGACCACGTGGAGGGAAAAAAAAACTAATTTACTCTCCGGAAGCAAGCAAGGGACCATCCCATCAATAATAAATCCATAGACATGAGTAAGAACATATATCTAAGATGTTTTCCATTTTAAATGTGGGGGCAGGGGACTTCTCCCCTATAAATTCCACCTCTGCTCCTCCTTGGGCGCCATCACTGAGTGCAGGCCTGTACAATTAGGTTTTTAATTAACTTATTTTACACAAGTGTACTTTGTTTTTTTAATGACATGATCTATTTTTTTAATAACTAGCCTTTGAATAATGAAATAATGTCATATGCCATGATGATTGATTTTTTAAACAAATATCTAAAAATATTTTTCTATTTATTTAAATTAAATGTTAGACCCTTCATTCATCTTATTTGACAAACTATTGTATTTTTAGAAAGCTTGTGATAACTTTTTGTGATGTAGAGAATAGAGCAAGAAATTAATTCTGATTACTGAGTGATATAAATTTCATGTCCTTTTGTAAATACTAAATGAATTTGCATCAGTTTGTTGTATAGAGAAAAACAAATCATGAATTTGTAAAATAATTTATTGCCTGCCCAACAATTTTCACAAAAGGGTTCACAGAAAAACCTGAGCCAAAATGGAGCTGCAGAGATAATATTCTCTATCATGACATGATAAAATATAGATACATATTTTTCTAATGAGAATTATAAGAATGTATTTAAATTATCTTTTGGATTTTAATTAATTATTCTTAAAAGTAATGAAATGACGCTATAAATTATGCAATAAATTTTCATGATAGCTTGTGTATTTGCATTATTCATATTGTAATGTATTTAAAATAGAATAAATTAAACTCACATGACCTTTTCCAAAATTCAGTGAATTCCTTAATGTTGCAGAAGCAATGATGCAGGAGAAAGATTTTAACTGTGGATTTGATGTCATTTTTTTATTTCTTTAAATGAGAATTGCACTGAAGGATTCCTGAATGACATGTTTCTTTTTGGCAAAGAGACAGTATAATGGTATTACATTTGTGATGTTAATAAGTAAGAAAGTTTCTTATGAAACAAGAGTGACACTAAAGTAATTCAATCTTAACAAACACCATTGTTTCCTAAAGGAAGAGGTAGGATATTAAACTCCCAAATCAAAGGTTAACTAGAATCTCAGGGTTGAGTTTCAAATATTATTCCAACTATTCTCTATTATATTCATAAAGTCCAGATGTCCTGGGTTTAGTGGTCCTAAAACAAAATATCATTCTTCAAATAGGAATAAAAATAATGAAAAATTCACTCAGCGAAAGATGTGTTGACCAGAATATTTGAACACCTTTGGGGGAAAATCCAACTTAGTCCAAAAAACAAAATTTTTTGAAAACTGAAAAATCAAGTTTCACTAAGTTGGTTCTTCCTTGTAGGTCCCTATCTTTTGCATTCATTTTTACAAGACTGAGTTGACTGTTAGGGAGCCACAAGTATGTAGTACTCCTCCTAAGCTAACATACAGTGTTAAAATCTAGGTTTCAAATAAAATGGACCAAGTTGTTTTTTCCCTGAAGGTCTCCATTTGTAATAGTTCCCTTTCTCTTTCCTTTGTATCGCAAACTCTGACGTAAAACTGAAATACAATTATTTAACAATATACACAAAAATAACAGATTGGAAGCCCTGGTAGAGTCTTTGCTCTCTACACACTTCTGAGCAGAAGAGTGCGAGCGACATCAGTTCACCATGACATTGAGCTGGGTGAGATTTTCAGCTGGAATTTCTCTCTCTTACTCTCCCAAAAATATAAGAGATATAAATAAATTGAATCTCTTCAAATTCACAGTTAAAATTTTTCTAATGTACTAAAGTTTCTATAATGTTAAAGAATTTACTGATTTTAATAAAAGAAGTTAATGAGTGTTTCAATTTCCCAAGAAATATTGTTTTCCGTATGATTTTGGATGATCAGTTACATCATCTTAATTCCTCTTATACTTTATCGAACCATTGTTATAATTCTTTATATACTGATTAAATTCCTTTTCTCATGCACTTTGTTTTAGATCCATTATATTTAAAATAGTATATTTTTAATTGTACTCAGCCTTGGCACGGTTGTGTACATTACCTCTGTAGCCCCATCCCGGCCTGGAATGTCATCAATATACTTGTTATTAATAATAATAATAAATTTATTGTCAAAAAACAGTACAAACTGCGTATCACCACGTGGAGAACAACAAACTAATTTACTCTCCGGAAGCAAGCAAGGGACCATCCCATCAATTCCGATCAAGGGCCCTAAGGCAAAGGCGGATTCAAAAATTTCAGCAAAACTTTCTAGACAAGATAAAAAGTTAGCTGCGAGTTATAATACTAATAGAATGTCAATAGGTTTATAATTTAACACAAAAATTTAAGTGTACAAATTATTATCGATTTATAGATTATTCTGACCATAGTGTTAAAAAATTGAAATAACACTAAATTCACGATTTATTATTACAATATACATGCCCCTAGACAAGCCTAGAAAACCTATATAAGAATCCGCCTCTACCCGAAGGAAAACCGGAGATAAACCCGGGCCAGGATTGGGCTACAGAATTAATGTACACACCCGTGCCAAAGTTGAGTACACATAAAACTAAATTAATATGAATCATAAGACACAACAATCATGCAAGAAAATAGTTTTTGAAATTGTTATAAGTTATTTAAAAAGTACTACAGCAATGGCGTGATAAAGTACAAGACGGATTTAACTTTTATTAAAATCAATAATTTCTTGTACATTGTAGAAGCACTGGCGCAGGAGGTAGTTTTTAACCGCGGATTTTGAAGATATTCAATTTCATAATATCTTTTATATTCTTGGGCAGGGAATTAAATAGAACGTTTCCCGAATGACATGGTCCTTTCTGGCAAAGAGTGGTTGACACTAGGGCGATGAATATTATTACTATTGCGAGTATTGTGTACGTGAACGAGACTGTTTCGTATTAAGGAAGGGTGGCACTTCAGTAATTCGGTCTTAACAAACACGACCGTTTCATAAATATAAATGCAGGGAAATGTTTTACAAATTATCCGAACTATCCTCTTCTGTATTCTGAAAGTTTGAATACTCTGACCGGAAATGCCCCAGAAGGTAATGCCGTAACGTAAATGGGAGTAAATGTTTGCAAAATATACGCAACGGGAAATAAGTGGACTAACTACGTCAACTAAGATTCAGAATGCGTAACACAAGTTGCTTAATTGGGAATTAAGATTGTCAACGTGACAATACCATTTGAGGTTGTTTTGAATATGGAGACCTAAGAATTTTATATTCGTAACAGTTTTTAATTGTGTTCCGTTTAAAGAAAGAGAAACCTGGGGTAAAGATTTTGTGATACTATTGTGAAATGACAGACACTATTTTGTCAGTGTTTACAATGAGACGATTTGCATGGAACCAAGTCGAAAGGTTACACAAAACTTTTTGTGCGGTGGCGTGTGTACATAGTAAATTAGTATCATCAGCAAAAAGAACCATTCTGCAATCTGATGTGGTTGATGACACATCGTTCACATACAATAAAAAGAGTATAGGGGTCTTGAATTGAACCTTGGGGTACTCCGCAGGTAAGTGGCTTTGTTTCTGAAAGATAACGCTGAAGTATTTTATTTTTAGTATAGGATATTTCGACCTGTTCATATCTATCTTCCGTGATCGATGACATCGAATGTTTTGGATAAGTCAAGAAAAACACCCTGAGGATTTTCTCAACAATCAAGAGATGTGGTAACATCGTTTAAGAAAAAAAATATGGCGCTTGTAGTGGAAAAGGATTTCCTAAAACCGTGTTGATCGTCAGAGAGAATGTTATTTTTTGATAAAAAATCTAGAAGACGCTTATGGAACAATTTTTCTAGGATTTTTTAGAAAGTGGGTATTAGAGATATTGTTCGGTAATTTCCAATATTAAGTTTGTTTGCTTTCTTGTGTAAAGGTTTCACTTTAGCTCTCTTAAATATTTTAGGAAACACCCCTTCTGATAAAGAACTATTTAAAAAATTTATGAGTGGATTTAATAGAGCATGGGTCGAAAATTTAACAATAAATTCGGGTATATCATCTACGCCTGTTGAAAATTGGTTTTTAATGAGCTGATGATTCTCATGACTTCACTAGCGTTAGTTTCGGAAGTGAACATAGAATTGTGTACGTGCGTGGATATAATTGGAGGACATTGATTTGGATATATTGAGTTCGTTATTTTACCTACTTCTGAGGAGTAAGAATTAAACAAATTTGCGATGTCCTGAGGATTTGATGAGATTTTGCCATCGTTTAGTAGAGAAATATTTTCTTCGCGATTTTCAGAAATTGACGTGTAATTTTTAATAATATTCCATATAGCTTTCATCCGGTTTTTCGATTTTAGTACCTTCCTGTTGTTTTCTATAACCTTATCTGCAGAGTCTACTTTTCGAAGAATAGTCTTATATTTACGAAAATAATCATGGAATTCGGGTGGTTGGTAATAGAGTTTTGAAAGATAATATAAACGGCTTTTGTTTTTTGAAGAAATTCTTATCCCTTGGGTAATCCATCTATTGTATTTCTTTGTGTTAATTAACTTGCGTTTCGTGGGAAAGCTAGAGTTGTAATGTTTTAGGAATATTGAAATAAATACATTGAATTTGTCGTCGGTGCTTTGGCAATTGTAAACATCTTTCCATGTTTCTTCACGCAAATAATTTATGAATATGGTTTGATTTGTGTCATTAAATTCTTATGAAAACTTGTAAAGGATTTTAAGTGGTTTTATTTTATTATTAATCGTCAATACTAGAGCAAGGTGATCGCTGTATGCGGCGATAAACACTTCAGAGAGAAATTATTATTCTCATTTTTTTTTACATATGCAATTCATTTTGGGATAATAAATGGATAACTGCATTTTTAACAATAATGTTTATTGTTATTATTTATTATTGTCCAGACCAATGTCAGTTCCGGAATTCAATGGCATCCCGATTCCATTACCCAAATCGTGCGGTTTGGTGGTAGAGTATGCCCATGATGGCCTGAACTTTGCCTTATCATAAAGTACGACATGCAGTAAATAATTAATGAATTTGAATAAACATAAAAAAATAAATTTCTGAATAATGGGTAATATAATATTGGTTCTCATGGATCACACTCTATTATAGCCATTGTGAGGAAGTATTTGTATGTAAATGTAAGATAAATAAGAACAGGAGTATTAATTGAACTAACACTCAAGATAGTATAGCATGATTCTGAAAACTAAAAAGAAATTATATCTGTTCATAATTGCATAATTTATATTAACTTCAAATATTGGCTTTTGAAATAATAATAAATTTATTGTCAAAAAAGCAGTTGCAAACTGCAAATGGAGGACAATAAACTAATTTATTCTGTGGAAACAAAATTGGGACCATTCCATCAATTGTGATCAAGGGCCCTAAAGCAGAGGCAGATTGAAAATTTCAGCAAACTCCTAGATAATATAAAAAGTTAGCTATGTTATCAATAGAATATCAACAAATTTGTATTAACACAAAACATTTATATCACAGTATATATTATTGTCAAACTATAGCTTATTTGGAAAATAGTATTTATAAATCATAAAAATTAAAAAACACTAAATTCAAGATTTATTATTTCAATAGACAAGAAACAGCTATCCCTAGACAAGAGCCTAGAGAGCCCATATAAAGAATCCGCCTCCACCTGAAAGAAAACCAGAGAAAAACCCAGGCAGGGATGGGGCTATAGAATTAATGTACATAACTGTGCCAAGTTGAGTACATATAAAACAAACTAATATGAATCATAAGACACAACACAAGCATCCAAGAAAATAGTTTTGAATTTGTTATAAGTTATTTTGAAAGTACTAAATAAATAAAGATGAGTTTGATGAAAAATTCATTAGTTCATTTTGTAATTTATAAAGGAATACATTGTTTATCATGAATTTTCTTAATTTTAACACAATAAATGCTTTCTGAAGGTTATTTCAGGCTAACTAAACAAATTGAGGACCTTAGAATAATGTCTATTTTTGTTAAAGTCCTTTTATTCAAACTTGTAATAGAGTGTCTATACTAACATTTTATAAATACTTTTTGTTTATTCATCATAACATTGAATGTCTCATCAGTCAGTGTAACAGAAAATTGTTTTCAGTATCATGAAACAAATCATTAACACTTTTCTGCTGACTTCAATAGCATCCCTAGGTGGATTCCAAGAGTGCGGTTTCCCCTGGACCTCATCCTCTCAGGGACATCCAAAATGGTAATTTTTGCATCCTGTAATGTGTGTACAGACCCTTAATAACATGCAAGAATTTTGTAATAGTGCACAGAGGATCAAATGCTTGATTGGTTGTCCAGAAGTTGAGAGTTACAAAAAGATTTGTTATTGGGGTGATTTGTTATGTTCTTTGCCATTGTTTAAAAGTTTAAATAAATCTTATGTTTAGGCAAAAATGTTTATTACTATGCTGACTAAATCAACCAGTCTAATTACCATTGTATGTGGATTAACTACGGTATGTGGTATAAATAATATATATAAAGTAGTGTTTCTGGGTTGTGTCAAGCTTGGAGTTTGTTTAATGGTTTATGTAATTTAGCAAGTGTTGGATTATCCTATATGTTTTGTAATATTTTGTAGCCCTGATGATGATAGCATACGCTATCGAAACGTCGGCATAGTAATAAACTTTTTTGCCTAAACACAAGATTTATTTATACTATAAAAATTTGTACAGAACATTTTTTCGGCTTGCTGAACCCAAATTTGACCATAAATATGAAAATCCAAAATGGAAGGTACAAAACTGGGGTTTATTTTTTAAAAAACTATTAAAATAAAGGGAAAGGAATAATTTATCATGATTTAAGAATTAAAATGTCGTTATATAAGACTAGCAAAACTACCCGGCGTTGCTTGGGATTTGAAGAAAAAAAACAATCATTCCTGGACATTCTGGCATTAAAACACCTGTCAACAGATCAGGAATTTTTTAGCTTATTTTGCCAGGCATTATCCGGGGTTCTTATATTCTCAATTCCTATATTTTTCTACTTTCGTTATATTACATTTTCACTTTTGTTAATTTCAAAAACTAAATACCACAAAGAAAACCTACGAAAATACTCAGGGTTTTCAGTATTATATGCCTGTTTGTACGTAATTACGAATTATTTTAAAGTCCAGGAAGAAAGATAATAATATAATTACGATTGATGATTAGTACAAAAAAATTCAAACAAACCCAGTACGAAAATAATGCAGTTTCGCAGAAGTATCCAATTTTTCTATACACACGTTCGTTTAAACTAATATTGTTACTTACATTACAACAAAGAACATACACACGAAACAGTGAGATTGGTTTCCCAGATAGAAATTGGTAAGCTGTAGCATTAACACGAAATACATTTTGGACGTTCCCAATGCCTCCTATGTTATATATTTATTCGGAATAAATATATAACATATTTTTATATATATGTATAAGATGCTTTAAAGTACGATATTTCTTCTCGGGTTTCTCCACAAGCTAAGTTATTTTAAGTTACATGATCCTGAGGATGTATCATAATTGGAATTTCGATTCTCTTCGTCTGAAATTCATGAGTCAACATGCAACTTGAGATTCAAAAAAGGATCTAATTACATCGTTTGCTTCATCTTGGCAACTCACTCAAATGAATGCTTCACGTTGAGCAAATTTAACATCTTTATTTTTGTAATTGAATCCAACACGATTCAGCGAGCAGCCAGGGTTCAGATTCTCAGGTTTCTCTTCGGGTAAATTAAAGCTATTCGGAAAGATAGGTCTGCGAAATTTTGTCTCTAGACAAGAAAGGAGGAGTTTTTTCTGCACTTTTTTCCGTTGTTTCTTTTTAGCTTTATTTCCTTTTCTCCAAATCGTGCCCGTAATCCCCTCTTCCCCTCAACTGCAGTTTTCAATAATCATCCGGAGACATGACATGTAAGTTTGTTTGTTGTTTTTTTTTTTTTGTGGGGTTTTACAGCTCATGTCGACATCAAAGGTCATTGGAGCCCGAAAAACTTGTACAGGTAGGGAAAATGCAGTTACGCACTAGGGAGAGCCAACATGACTCTCCCCGCGTGTGGGACTCGTCGAATGATTCAACTCTACCCACTAAAAACCTTCCTGATCTACAACATACCAAAACATATCTCACAACATACATCAAATGGAGGGGGGGCTACAATGAGGGGGGACAAAAAATGAGGGGTAGGACAAAAAATGACAGGAATGAGGAAAATGAAAGATACCCTAGCCTTAATAGCGTCGGGATCGAAAAGAACAAGAGGTGACCGAGGAAGGTCAGGAAAGAGAAAGGAAGGAGCATAGCACAAGTAAGTGGAAGTAATGCCAGACTCAGCTCGGGGCCCCGTGTTCGCCAAACACATACTTACTAGATGTAAGTCCCCTGGGGGGTTATGTCATTTACAAATGGTTTCGAATCAATATCAAATACTTAATTAATTTTCATTGTTGTTTCAGCTTGCACTGAGGGTTTTCAGTATTGTATGCATGTATGTACGAATTATTTTAAAATCCAGGAAGAAGAGAACAATTTTTCACCCAAACATTAATAAACAAAACGCATAGTGGAAATTCTTTTGTTCCAACACGAACGCTAGGAAAGTAATTCTTGCTTTCAATGATTGTACGAAAAATAAAGATTTCCACACCGATCGAGCCTCTACGCAACAATGAATAGAACTTACGGGTGAGTGAAAAGCAACAACGAATTCTCATAAAACACTTCAAAAGAAAACCACAAAAACGTGAAAACGATTCTACCCCACTATGGAGAAAAATATCGAAAAAATTAAAAATCCCGTTTCTAGATATTTAAATTAGCAATGTTGAGGTCCAAAAAAATCATATAAACCGCGGTTAAAAACTACCTCCTTCACCAGTGCTTCTACAATGTTAATACAAGCTAAATCCGTCTTGTACTTTATCACGCCATTGCTGTAGTACATTTTAAATAACTTATAACAATTTCAAAAACTATTTTCTTGCATGATTGTGTTGTCTTATGGCTCATATTAATTTAGTTTTATGTGTACTCAACTTTGGCACGGGTGAGTACATTAATTCTGTAGCCCCATCCTAAACCGGGTTTTTCTCCGTTTTTCCTTCGGATAGAGGCGGATTTCTTATACAGGTCCTCTAGGCTTTGTCTAGGGGTGTGTTTATTGTAACAATAAATCGTGTATTTAGTGTTATTCCAATCCTTATGATTTGTAAACACTATACTCAGAATAATCTATAGTTCGATAATAATTTGTACATGTAAATTTTTTACGTCAAATTACAAACATATTAACATTCTATTAGTATTAAACTCCTAGCTAACTTTTTATCTTTTCTAGGAATTTTTGCTGATATTTTTGAATCCGCCTCTGCCCGATCGGACCCTTGATCGGAATTGATGTGATGATCCCTTGATTGCTTCCGGGGAGTAAATTAGTTTATTGTCCTCCAAGTGGTCACACGCAGTTTGTACTGCTTTTTTCACAATAAATGTATTTATTTATTGATATCTCAATCAGTTCGTGAGAAAGGGCTCTAATGACCTAGACGTTGGCGAGCCCTAAAGCCCCAATAAGAAAAAATTCGTGAGATATACCAAAAGAATGAAAATTAAAAAGTAATGAGAATGAGAGGAAGGAGGTGATTTTTCGAAATCTCTAATGGACAGTGATATTCTTTCCAGAGTTTGGAAGCTCAAGTGTGCAAATGTTCATCATGTTCGGGTTAAAACTGTAGATTTGTATAAAAGACATACACACCCTGTCCGGGACTCTCTTTATACATAGAGAGGGCTCTAATGACTACGAAGTCGACGAGCCGTAAAATCCCAAATAAAAAAATATACATAAGTGATTTGAACAACGGAACTATGAGGGTAGCGTGGGGCAAAGAGTCACGCTTTCTAGTTTTGCACACGTATGAGGCTTGAAAGTTGTTGGAGAGCTCAAATAAGACTGTAAATTGATATAATATATTCCATTTTGCCATGTCCATACGAAAGAAAAATATTACCTTTACACTTCATAGTTTCGCAAACATTTTTTTTTGCAAAGATAGCACACTTTTGTGTTATAAATTTATGCTGTTGGAATAAATTTTTTACGTGGTATGTCCTGTGAGAGAAAAGTGTGTTAGGAATTGCAATATGAAAACATTTTAAATGCGAAAGCGCGTCTTTCTTTTTGCTACTTAATGACGACTAAACCGTTAAATCGATCGTGATGAAATTTGACAAGGAGATAGTTAAGATGTCCAGGATGAACATAGGCTAGCTTTATTTTTTTAAACGTATTTTTAAAAAATAAAAATAAAGTTGAAGATAGTCGATGAAATCGTGGGAAAAATCTTTCATATTCAATTACGCTGCCTAAACGGTTTGAAATAGATGACAACTATGAGTAGCATTATTGTTCGCCTCGAAGTGTTCTACAAAAAAGTCCACGACAGCATATGTCTATCTACCAAGGTTTATTTAAATTATCGAAAAAACCTTATGAAAAATAGAAGTGTTGAAATACTTCAATTTAAGTGAGGAATTTAAGAAAGAAAAAATCAACCTTCATCAAATTTAGTGTGTTCTTTGTTTTGGACACTTAACAAAGATAAAAAACATATTTAAATTGTAAAGTTTGAACGAATGGTTTAGATTTTATAAGCATTTTAATGAAATAGTGCAACTGCGCTGGCGCAGTTGTATCTTGCCTGGGAAGCACAAATTCGGCCTGCGAGGCTTACGGGTTCGTTGGTCTAACGAATACAAAAAATTCTGGGCAACGCCGGGTTGTCAGCAAGTACTTTATAAAAATGAAATATACTATAAATGAAATAATTTTTTAAGCTTGAAATAATATAATTTTGATGACAATCAAAATATTCCGTTGCAAATAAATAAATAAATAAATATTACTAATAAGATTTATTCGTCGGGCAACAATTTGCCAAACTCCATCCCGTGCCGGCCCGCACGGCTGAGATAAGTTAGACAACGTTAATCTAAGCCATTTGAACCACCGCACAGCATAACGTTTACCCCCTTCCCCCGCCACGAGGAAAATCTCGTATCGGCCATTACGAGGTATTTATGATAATGCTGAATTCGCACCTCGCTTTTCCTCGTCCGTGGAATGCATCAGTGAGTAACCCACACAGTTCGTAATGTAATAGTACCGTGGGAAACACTTGTCTTGCACATTTCTGACTGAGAGACAACAAGCAATTTCCTCCACATTTCTGGCTTTATGGTACACTGAAATTAGCAAAAATAGGGGAAATAATTCGTAAAGTTTTGAAACTTGGTAATTAGGTGTAGAATGTAGTATTGTTTACGATTATTAACTCTCCTTTTCAAATTTCTCGGAGCCACGCACCACAAAAAGCAACATCTAATGTTCAAGTTCGCGGTTTTTTGTCTTTTTGACGCAAAAAGGTCAGATATTTGAGGAAGTTATGTAATTGAAAAAAAATTCCTCATTAAATTTCCTACAAAACATGATTACTGTTTTTGAGTTAAGTCTAGTGGTTCGCAAGATATACGCTCTCCAATCAGGAGGTAGTTTTCAAAATAACAATTTCTTCGTCATTTATGCTTATTAGGACATCGAAGGACCTATGAATTAACACGTAGTGATATACACAATGAAACATGTCTCAATACGATTTTCGATCGAAAAAGTCAGGGTTTAGTGCGAATAGACGGTGACCGGGTATACCGTACATATTTCGTCAAATATTCCCTGAGCGCGCATTGTTAGCGGTGCATCTGCGTGAGAGGCTGCATGTCTATGAGGTGTTGTCGTGCCCCAGCGCTTCAAAAATGTACGTTTTTCTTTTCTTTAACTCATACAGTACATTTTTGATTCGATAGAAAATTATACAATCGGCCCTCTTTCATTTCTGATCAATATTCCGAAAGACATAACTTTCAGTTCTCCGTGCGCCGTTTTGTCGCGATGTATTTGAGACTTCGTTATGATAT
This sequence comes from Laupala kohalensis, assembly GCA_002313205.1. NCBI lineage: Eukaryota > Metazoa > Arthropoda > Insecta > Orthoptera > Trigonidiidae > Laupala > Laupala kohalensis. The sequence continues at coordinate 813,968 of NNCF01129083.1, read as the reverse complement.
TTCATTTTTTTAGACATTTGCTTTTTTTCCATATGTGTCGTGGTTTTATGCAATAAGCCCTTCCGGGGGTAAAATGCAAAATCATAATTTACCCATCATTTTTCGATTAAGAAAAGTGTCACTGTACAATCGAAAGGAAAAATCATTTACTGTCGATTTCCCTTTTATAAGCGTAAAACTATTGTCGTTTAGAGCTTTTGATACTATATGACTAAACAGTCCCGGCCTGGGTAACCCAAGGGCGGTATTGTAGCAGAACCGGAATGCTGGACTCCGGCGAGGCGTAATGAGAATCTACACCCTTCACACAATTACCACATTACTTTTACCAATTTAACAACTGCCAACTAATTTTATCCAGTATAGTAATGAAATAACATCAATAAATGTTTACTAATTCTGCAACTATTAACGTCCATTATGTAATATAATAAAATAAATAGTTAAAAACTTACGACCTTTTAAAAACTCGACGTGGATTTACGCTGTCGTCAGGTGATCAAGTAATAACAAATTATAACAATAAACATAACAACAGAACAAATGAACAGAATATAAACATAAATATAAACACAAAATATGTTTAATAAAAAGCAGAAATATGTTTGAATCCGCCTCTGCCTTAGGGCCCTTGATCGGAATTGATGGGATGGTCCCTCGCTTGCTTCCGGAGAGTAAATTAGTTTATTGTCCTCCACGTGGTCATACGTAGTTTGTACTGCTTTTTTTACAATAAATTTATTTATATATTTATTTGTAATATAGTATTGTATAACCCAGGTAGTTTTTCAGGGTCTGTGTGTAGAACAAAGTGTAGTTACCTCACATTGCATTATTAATGATCACGTGATGGATTGGGAAAATACGTTAATTTTGGACAAAGAAGTTAACTATTACAAACGTTGTATACCAGAAATGATTTTTATTAAAAATGCACACGGGAGTTTAAAATCACGCACAGACCCTGAAAAACTATATGGTTTATACCCTTGTCATAATGCAATCGGTACCAAAGGTCAAAATATTTTTAATAAAATAAACTTCAATTACAAACTGTTTCAGAAAACGTCTTTTTCATTGGCCTGTATTGTGTAATACAAAACTGGTACAAACTATTCGCATGTTATTTTCTAACAAGCAAGAAGACATTTAATCTCAGCACTGCTTATATACTGAGGTTCCATGACAATTTCACTCTCTTCTTTGTTCAAATCATCCTTCTCAGTTGCCAACATCACGAAAGCTTTTAAGTTTTCATTTCACATTCTTGGTGGTATTCAATAATTTTAAGTTTGAAAATACTCTCTCACAAAGAAATTATGTCGAGGAAATATAAATGTAAATTTTGAAAAGCTTTGAACTGGACTGAATGGATAATATAAGATAACAGCACTTGAAAACAAATTTTATTGAAATGTTTCTCTCTTTGAGACTAGTACACTGAATATTTCTTTAAAATTGACATTATCAGATGACTCGATAAATTTTAGCAACCACAAATTCGATTTTTTTTGCGTGATCAAAAATTGTTTCTTTAAGTTTTAAGGTTCGTACAAAATACGATCCTTTTTGAAGGCAGCGCGAGTTCTTCAGTTTGGTGTTTTTGATTTCACTGTCATTTCTTTCAGGTAAGTGACTATATTTCTTTCACTTGCGTAATCTCTCGGGCATAACATATGCAACTCGATGCTTTTATGTGTGTGTGTTTCCCGTCTCCTCGACGATTTCTTGGCGCAATCTTGTCATCAGGCCCGTTGGAATGAAAGACATGATTTAAGGCAAATGCTAGAGAAAAGTTTAAAAAATATTTCTTATTCATAAAATAATTACAGCTTTGAGTTTTCTACTCGAATACGATATAAATAATATTATATGAAGAGTGAAGAAGTCCAATTTCAATTCGAAATTTTCGGCGTGGCACAGTTCTTCTTTAACAATATACATATTTCACACTGTGATTAAAATGGGTTGTAACGAAATAAATAGTTAAAAACTTACGACCTTTTATGAACGAATAATCTTTTTATTTTTGCGAATAGCTCACTACGTTTCATAAAAAAATCAATTTAAAACTAAGAACTGTTAGTACTCTTGTAAATCATCTGGCACAATTTGAATGTGATATCATCGCTAGTTGCTTGCTACGTGCGCCACTACAATTTTTCTCTCAACGCAGGCAAACACAATAATTATAATAAATATTGTTTAAATATGTTAATTTAATGTACATTACCTGAAGATTGTCTCCTAATGAAACTATGAAAAATTGAAAAGAGTGTAAAAACATCCTACCTACGGCCCACCTACTAACAATAGTCCATACCACCCACCTCCTACCACCTATCGCTCCATCAAGATAAGCTTCAATAGCACTAAGCTACATTTCTCGTTTACAATTAGAACAATAAAAAATTTAAAAAAAGTAATCTTTCTTACAAATAAATAGATATTCTATATTTTTTCAGTTTTAAATATATATTTATTGATGAAAATCAAAATATTGCATTACAAATAAATAGAAATTACCCATTAATTTTATTCGTCGGGAAACATTTCACCAAACGCCATCCCGTGTCGACCTGATGGATCGAAAGTGCCCTATAGGAAATGACCCGCGGGCCAAGATAAGTTGGACAGCGCTCTGTGAGTTGTAGCGTATTGCTTAGATTTTATTCTTCTGGTGTGCACAGGAAACTTTCCTAACGAGAAGTGTTATATTACTCAACCCTTGTTTCAACGCGGGCGCTCCGAATTTTAATGGGGGTACTGCCGATTGATTTGGAGCCAGAGCGTCATCTCCTACGGTACACGGTCAAGGTAAAAGGGCTCGAGTGGGCGATGTGATAATAAATGGAATGGAAGGGAAAGATCACTCCGGTGTTGGTCGAACGCTGGACGTTGGTGAAAGAGGGTCCCAATACGTACAGCTTCATAAAAGATGTGAGATTTAGTTACTGAAACAGAAAATGGTTTCATCCATCGCAACCGTTGTTGGAGATTCTTACAGGACATGGCGACTTCAACACATACTTAGTCAAAAGGAACCTACAAACAACTTCAGACTGCATATGTGGAACATGTATTCTACGACCGCTTGCTCACGGGGGAAGAGAGACTCCAACAAGTCAATCGACGAGCACATAGCGACCGAGGATTTGTTTGAGGAATTCGACGAATACGTCGTGGTGACTATTATGACGATGCTAAAGGCATACGAGTCTATATAGTGAACGAGATCCACACCTCACTGCGCTGGGGACGGCGGCTACGCTGGTACAAGGATTATGGAAACGTATGTAATGGGAAGGAGAACAACAACAGAGAGAGAGGAAAAGAAGTAGCACAACTCAATAGAGAAAGAATATGCGGCGACAATCCCAGGTAATGACCGCATGGTTGACAAACTGGGAAAAGCATAAAATAGAATAAAAAAATTAAACCCTTCTCTAATGATGCCATGGAGTCCGTACCTCCATCTCGGGGTGACTCTGAATACTAAGAACCTTCTTTAGCTCTTTCATCAGAAATTGACTGCGCTTCGTGTTCTTAGTAGAGTTCTTCTTTTGCGCGCAAGTTACACATTTTTGAGCATTTCTCTCTTCTATGTCATATGAATAGTTCCATATGAATAACAGGTGCCTGATTCGAATTCGTCACAAACTGGACTATCAGGTTATTCCATGACAAATCACAGGGTGTAATAATTATATCAAAATTAGACGCTTATCGGACAATGTATACGTTGCATTATCACACTAGAGCAATATTTAACATGATAGTGTGTAGCAACAGTTAAGAGAAAAATTATACTTAAGCACGCGGTAAGAAACCTACATTCTTTTATGTTCGAACTCTCAACCCATTTTCATCCCACATTCATTATTTCACAGATGATTAACAAGGATTTAAAGTATTAATTTGAAAATTTTCAAAAATGCGCATTTTGAAAAAAATCAACAGTTTGATTTTCAACATGACAATTTTTTCCCTCATTGACCTATAAAATATAAGTGTAAAGATCATTAAATTAGCTGTAAAATGACAACTCTATCATCTCTCTATCTTAATTAGGAGAGGATCCATAACAATTTTAAAGTTAGTGTGGTGTAGTTTTGTTTAAACTTTACATTATAACTTCCAAACGGGTTGAAATTTTATAACAATACTTGGTACTTTTCTTAATCTATGTGATACCTACCTACCTAAAAAATCGAAATCTTAGATGGTCATGTAAAAGATCTATTAAAACGTGGAATGGCCCTATCTCTACTAGGAAGAAATCCATTGGCGTAACAAGACCGTAGTCAAGGGGGGGGGATCATTTTTGTTTGAAAATCATAGTTTTTAACACAAATTTTATAAATATTATCTTTTAAATAAAATACATCAACTCATCAAATATATAACAAACAATTAACAATATTATATAGTAACAAAATAATTTAATTGTTTAAAGTGACAAATTATGCCTTTATCTTTAAAGAGTTCAGGTCCAATGGAGGGGAGGATTATAGCCCCCTAAGCGGTTCAATGAATCTACTGTGTACTGAAGTATTGTAGATGTTTTCCTAGAACATTTTAGTCGCAATTATATTCTGCAATATTAATATTTTTTATTATGAACTTGCTACCTTAATTATTGAATACCGAACACATGCGATCCTTTTTACTGACTACTGATTCGTCCCCTCAAACTAATATAATCTTCCTCAAACGATGCAATCCCGTGGAGCAATGTTGTACTGTGGGTTGTATAACAAAGGAGAAGTCCAAAATAATTTTGAGCAGTTCAACATTTATTTTGCCCGGAGATGGGGTCACAGAGGACTTGAACCCTTTTTTTCTATCTTTCTATCTACATATAATTATTTTCAAAATTTTCGCAGAAAGCAATCCAAACACCCCAGCCTTTGACCGTTGAAATTATGATACAAAATGATATCCTGAGGTGAGTAAGTTATCACAAATTCCCGTTGTCTCATTTTGTGGTGAGCCGGATCTCGTTGACAATGCAGGAGCCCCTCCGGCGGCTCAGAGTTAGCATGTTTGCTAGCCACTGACTCGCTCCGGGTTCAATTCGCGGGGGGGGGNNNAAGAATTTGTAGTTTTTAACTTCAATGTCCCAGTGCATACAGCTGTGAAGGTTGAAAAGCGAACCCTCTGTCTCCTATACACTTCCTACAAGTCCAAGTATCACTAATTCTACTTTTTTTGTGAGGCTTTACGGCTCGTCGACATCGAAGTCATTAGAGCCCTAAAATTCTGTACAGGTAGGGAAAATGCAGTTACGCAATAGGGAGAGCCAACATGACTCTCCTCGCGTGTGGGACTCGCCCATTGACTCAACCATAACCACTAAAAACCCACCTGAATTACTACTCAAAACTCAAATATCGACATATCTCTAAACATTACATATATCATTATAAAAAAACGAAGAAAGAAGAAAATGAAAGATACCCTAGCGTCGGGATCGAAGAGAAGAAGAGGTGACCAAGGAAGGTGAGGAAAGAGAAAGGAAGGAGCCTATCACAAGAAAATGGAAGTAATGCCAGACTCAGCTCGGGGCCCCAAGTTTGCCAAACACGTACTTACTAGATGTAAGTCCCCTGGGTGGACTAACTCTGCTATTACTAACTACTCTTACTAACACCACTTGGGTCAAGTTGCAGGTAAACCCAGCTAACCAGCCCACACCCACACACTAACAATAGCCCTTCGACATATTTCCTACCTCCTATCGCCCCATGTAGATAAGCTTCAACAGAACTCTACATTACCTTTACAAATACTTCAAGGGAAATAAATGATGTAGCTGCTCAAGAATTTTTATAGTTTGAATGTGAAAATTCTTCTTGGGAAATTTCTCAATAGCTACTTCATTTAATAACAAATTTTTGTAAATAAAGTATAATTACTTTCTGCGCACAACTGTTCTACTGGTACTGAAACATTGTACGAACATGTGTCAGAATAACACATAGTTTTTTATGTTAATTAACATTTCTTAGCGTATTCACAGCCATGGCTTACTTAAACACGCAAAATAGGTAAGACGACGAAACGTATACCATTTAGTGAGCAACGGTTTTTAACCATCTTTAACGAATCTCTAATTTAACGAAGGAGCAAGTTAGCGCTAAAATTTTTAAGAAATTCCAAACTTTGGCAAGTACTGACGTACCAACCAATCACTGTTCTAAGAAATTAATTGATATATAATAATAAATTTATTTTCAAAAAACAGTACAAACTGCGTATGACCACGTGGAGGACAATAAACTAATTTACTNCCATCAATTCCGATCAAGGGCCCTAAGGCAGAGGCGGATTCAAAAAATTCAGCAAAAATTCCTAGATAAGATAAAAAGTTAGTTGCGAGTTATAATACTAATAGAATGTCAATATGTTTGTAATTTAACGCAAATATGTTTGTAAATTTACATGTACAAGTTATTAGCGAACTATAGATTGTTCTGAGTATAGTGACTAAAAATCGTAAGAATTGAANTGCTTAAAAATTGAAATAACACTAAATTCGATTTATTGTTACAATAAACATGCCTCTAGACAAAGCCTAGAGAACCTGTATAAGAAATCCGCCTCTACCCGAAGGAAAACCGGAGAAAAACCTGGGCCAGGGTGGGGCTACAGAATTGAAGTACACACTCGTGCCAAAGTTGAGTACACATAAAACTAAAGTAATATGAATCATAAGACACAACAATCATGCAAGAAAATAGTTTTTGAAATTGTTATAAGTTATTTAAAAAGTGCTACAGCAATGGCGTGATAAAGTACCAGACGNTTCTTTTACAGTGTAGAAGCACTGGTGCAGGAGGTAGTTTTTAACCGCGGATTTGAAGATATTCAATTTCATAATATCTTTTATATTCTTGGGCAGGGAATTATATAGAACGATTCCCGAATGATAAGGTCCTTTTTGGAAAAGAGTGGTTGACACTCTAGAGCGATGAATATTATTCCTATTCCGAGTATTGTGTTCGTGAACGAGACTGTTTCGTATTAAGGAAGGGTGGCACTTCAGTAATTCGGTCTTAACAAACAAGACCGTTTTATAAATATAAATGCAGGGAAGTGTTAAGATATTTAATTCCTGTAATAAAGGTTTACAAGAGTTCTGGGGGTGAGATTTACAAATTATCCGAACTATCTTCTTCTGAATACTGAAAGTTTGAATACTCTGACCGGAGTTGCCCCAGAAGGTAATGCTGTAACGTAAATGGGAGTAAACGTTTGCAAAATATACGCAACGGGAAATAAGTGGACTAACTACGTTAACTAAGATTCTGGGTTGAAATTGGGTAACCCAAAAAGTTTTGAAGAATTTTTTTTCTTCTCTCCTGTACGATTTTGTGGCAGCTGATTACGAATTTCAATTTCATTCCCTCGAACTATTTAAAAAACTCAAAAATTCCAAATAATTGAGCCCTCCATTTTCTCGTGAAAAATGTATGTATGAATGTACGAATTGTTTGTTTTGTATGAAAAAGTATGTGTTGTATGAAAAATGTGCACTGTATACGACAATATGATGTAACTACAAGAAGATGAAGTACAGACCCAGTAAAAGGGGTTAAATTTATACTACAGCAATTTTGGGAATTTTTGTCTGAAAGTTGAATAAAAAAATATGAAACTTTGCTCCTGTATGTGTTTTAAGATTACGATTTTTGACTTTTCCATTTCGAAAAACTTCAGGAATTATGAAAAAACATCGGTCTACAAAAATTAACTTTTTTTAGTTTCTTTACTTATTGAAGGAAACAGGCGTATTTGAAAGGAAAATACTTTTAACAGGAAGAAAATAAGCAAAATTTCTCGTTCGTTTGGTAACTGTTTTGCAACGCGCCTTGGTAAACAAAGTAATTTTGAAGGAAGGGATTTTTCCTTTTCGTTAACTCTACTAACATTTAAAAGCACCACCGAGAGGGGAGCAGCCGATAATGGAAGATGAACACACTTTTTAATATCACCAACAAAAATTTAAAAAATTGACACAATAATAAAAGGTCACAGGAAGGTCCCCATTAGAATTAATTATTGGAAAGTTATCGGTAGAGTAAATTACAATAGAATGAAGAAAGGTGTCATTAATTTCTGTGATGCAAAAATCCGTACATTATTTAAATATTATTTTATTTATTTTTTATTTCTTCGTGGAGAATGTAAACGACATGTTCCGTAAATGTATACTTTTAAACGCGTATTGAAATATTTTCGAATATTCAATAACTACATAGATAATGAATAAAGAAGATGAAGTCATTCTATCCAACACAGAACCTCGATGTACAATACAAGTAATGAGGTCTACGGAGCGGGTAGGGGGTGGGGGGTTATATATTAAAAAACGCAAGATTAGTGTGAATGTAAGACAACTGATTTCTACTCCGTGTTTCTTCCCAAAAACGGGAAGTTGGAAGAACTGTGACAGGAGTTGAATTGTAGGATTGTAATTGTAACTACAAAAAGAAGCTGCACACTAGGGACTGATAGTCTTGTTTTAGTGCCCATTACGTGTATATTACCTACTTTTTGCTTTGCTTCTAAATTCTCATCCCTCCTTTTTCTCGTGCAACGAAAAAATGTTGCAACGAAACTAGTTTGTGATAACTTTTGCAATCAACCACACCATTTCCACCAAGACCTAACAGATGTACAGTTGTGGAAGGTGAACGGGTGGTGTAGTGTTTAACACCTCTGCAATCAAAGCAGGAGTCCCGGGTTCGATTCTCGGATCTTCGTCATTTTCACTTGACCAAAAGTTATCACATATCTTCTCCACGAGTTGAGTACACGGGATAAATATATGCACAAAACTAGTTTGGTTATACATTGAAGAAGTCACTTGACGTATCATATAATAAGCGTGGGAACGTATTGTACCTTGTATTTTGTTAAACTGTTCCCATCAATTTTCCACTTTCTTCGTCATGAAAACTCGGGAGGACCTTATTCGAACCCCATTGAATCAATCAAGTAACGAAAGATTACTGAAAAATGTCAACTTAGGTGGTACGGAGAAACCTCTTTTATTTAATCTAGAATATAGATTATTTTATTTAATCTAGAATCTATTTTATTTAATCTAGCAGGGGTGTGGAAAATTGGATATCTGGATAAACAGGAGGGTCTGGGTAATAAACAAAAATAAACACGTAATGTAGAGGGAACACGCATTCAATACGGAAATTACACGACAAAATAATTTAACTCTGTGTATTCGAAATAAAGCACATTGTTGGTGAGTCTATAGACAATCAAGAAGTGCAACACAGATGATCCAAGATTAAACGCCCTCCTGGCCATCACAACCAAACAAAGAACAAACACAATAATTAGAAACATCCAAACATGCAAAACAGAAAAAGAACAAAGTCAATTTTGAAAACGTCTGCATTTAGATTCTGGAAATCATATCCAAAATGGGTACTTAAAGAGCTGATTTCATTTCAAAATAATCTATCACTGCAATATGAAAGCTAATGCGGGAAAACTAAAATCAATACATGAAAATTCAATCAATTTTGGACCAATAAAATCAAAATAAAAGTATTTATACGTCATTGGAGGATTCTCTTGACCCACTAGATAATGCAGTACACTATGTTTAATTGGTTGACCAAACGGCAAGTTCGTTGGGATCAGTTTATTCACGGTTGCTCATCATGGATCAGTCAGGAATCTTGTAGTACGAATCAGTTTCAAGTTAACATTTAATAAATTTGTACGTTTTTATTATGTTTAATTCAAAAATTATTTTGATAATGAATTATAGATTTTCGTTTTCTTCAGTATTTACTTTGTTCGTTTTCTGGTATTGAAGTGTGATTTTTAACTTAATTAAACCAATGAATGAAAGTAAAATATCTAAATCGAAAAAAAAAATATCAGTTTCCTTTTATAATTGCCTTTTTAATTACTCTAATTCTTGTTTCTTACAGCTTGTAAATTTTGTCATGTTTATCGACTCGATGTGTTTCAAGTACTATTGTAACGTAGGTGAAGTAGGATCTACTGTACACACAGTAGAACCCCTCTTAACCGGTCTGTTTGGCCGGTTAAGCCGAGGTTCTCGTGAGAAATCGATTTTCGTTCAAAAAGATCCTACTATTTCATCAGATTATCTCGAATAAAAAAGAAAATGAGATGTCACTGCTACTAATTGTATTGTACTGCGTATATATACATACATAAACGATCATGAAGTTTGATTTTAAAAAAATAGACTTATGTACATATTGATTCATTGAAAAATAGATTCTGAAGCAAGAAGAGAATCAAAACTGGCGAAATCCTTCCTCCTCCTCCACCGTTCTGCCCATCACAACACGACCACATTGCACATGGGGATAAAAATTGTTCTTTCCCAATTGTTTTATGTGTACACTGAGCGACTGAGAACATGGATTGCAGTGACTTACTTCAAAGTCAAAAAGCACTATATAAAAACATAACTTTAAGGTGTCATATTCGTCACAGCGACTAGGTTTATGCCTCCCCCTCCCCCCACACACACATGTAAATAGGTACGCAATTGCATTAAGATTTTCATACCTTACAATCATAATCGATTCAAGAATCTTATCGATTACTTCAAAAACGACCCCATTCGCCTCTCTGGTTCATCTCAAAACCTGCTAAGTCAAATTATCGTCAACAATGGAATCTCGTATTTCTCTCAAGTGTTTATAGCCGGATACAGCGATCACCTTGCTCTAGTATTGACTATTTAGTATATAATAAACTAAAACCACTTAAAATCCTTTACAAGTTTTCTAGAGAGATAACTGACACAAATCAATTCATATTTATAAATTATTTGCGTAAAGAAACATGGAAAGATGTTTACAATTGCCAAAACACCGACGACAAATTCAATGTTTTTATCTCAATATTCCTAAAACATTACAACTAGCTTTCCCATAAAACACAAGTTAATTAACACAAAGAAATACAATAGATGGATCACCCAAGGGATAAGAATTTCTTCAAAAAACAAACGCCGTTTATATTATCTTTCAAAACTCTATTACCAACCACCCGAATTCCATGATTATTTTCGTAAATATAAGACTATTCTTCGAAAAGTAGACTCTGCAGATAAGGTTATAGAAAACAACAGGAAGGTACTAAAATCGAAAAACCGGATGAAAGCTATATGGAATATTATTAAAAATTACACGTCAATTTCTGAAAATCGCGAAGAAAATATTTCTCTACTAAACGATGACAAAATCGTATCAAAGCCTCAGGACATCGCAAATTTGTTTAATTCTTACTCCTAAGAAGTAGGTAAAATAACGAACTCAATATATCCAAATCAATGTCCTCCAATTATATCCACGCACGTACCCAATTCTATGTTCACTTTCGAAACTAACGCTAGTGAAGTCATG
>NNCF01129083.1:782595-801976 GCA_002313205.1 Laupala kohalensis | reverse complement strand
TATGTCATTTCACAATAGTATCACAAAATCTTTACCCCAGGTTTCTCTTTCTTTAAACGGAACACAATTAAAAACTGTTTCGAATATAAAATTCTTAGGTCTCATATTCAAGACAACCTCAAATGGAATTGTCACGTTGACAATCCTAATTCCCAATTAAGCAAATTGTGTTACGCATTTCGAATATTTTGCAAATATTTACTCCCTTTTACGTTATGGCATTACCTTCTAGGCAATTCCTGACAGAGTATTCAAACTTTCATTATTCAGAAGAGGATAGTTTGGATAATTTGTAAATCTCACCCCCGAAACTCTTGTAAACCTTTATTCAAGTAATTAAATATCTTAACACTTCCCTGCATTTATATTTATGAAACGGTCTTGTTTGTTAAGACCGAATTACTGAAGTGCCACCCATTCTTTATATAAAACATTCTCGTTCACGAACACAATACTCGCAATAGTAATAATATTCATCACCCTAGAGTGTCAAAAACTCTTTGCCAAAAAGGACCTTATCATTCGGGAATCGTTCTATTTAATTCCCTACCCAAGAATATAAAAGATATTATTAAATTAAATATCTTCAAATCCGCGGTTAAAAACTATATCCTGCACCAGTGCTTCTACACTGTAAAAGTATTTATAGTACTTTTTAAATAACTTATAACAATTTCAAAAACTATTTTCGTGCATGATTGTTGTGTCTTATGATTCATATTAATTTAGTTTTATGTGTACTCAACTTTGGCACGGTTGTGTTCATTAATTCTGTAGCCCTATCCTGGCCCGGGTTTATCTCCGGTTTTCCTTCGGGTAGATGTAGAATTCTTGTACAGGTTCTCTAGGCTTAGTATAGGGGCGTGTCTATTGTAACAATAAATCGTGAATTTAGTGTTATTTCAAATCTTTTGATTTTTAAACACTATACTCAGAATAATCTATAGATCGATAGTAATTTGTACATGTAAAATACATTTATTGTGTTAAATTACAAAAATATTGACATTCTATTAGTATTATAACTCCTAGCTAACTTTTTATCTTATCTATGATTTTTTGCTGAAATTTTTCAATCCGCCTCCTCCTTAGGGCCCTTGATCGGAATTGATGGGATGATCCCTTGCTTGCTTCCGGAGAGTAAATTAGTTTATTGTCCTCTAAGTGGTCACACGCAGTTTGTACTGCATTTTTTGACAATAAATTTATTTATTCACCAAATATTGGGGAAAATACTGTTCTAATGGAAATGGCAACCGTATCACGTGACTGAAGACAATTCACTTTTGTTAAATGATAATCTAAATTTGTTATCAAGATTTAAAATCACCAAATAGTTGTCCTCGTCCAACAGTAAAAATCAGTAGTACGAATTATTAATCAATTACAACTCCTTTTGTGAATATTTCCAAGTTTCGTGAATAGTTGAGAACTTGTCTTCAGCGATAGGGGACTTAATATCTTAAATCTTAAACTTAGGCCACGCATATTGCAAACATTGCCAAAGAGTCATCGGTAAATATTTGCCAACACATTCAGTAATAAAAATATTTCAAACAAAAACTTTTATGTTACTTGTATCGTGTCCGTTAAATTTGTTCGTATTGGGATTCATATTCTTTAAAAATGAAGCCGTTACCTTTTTGTTTTCAATTATTATTTAATCGAAGTTCGTGGAATTCGTATTTAACCTATAATTCTAGTTCAGCAATACCGGAACGACTTTCGGAGTTTGATTCTAATTAAAATAGGTATTTAAAATATATAGCTATACATTATATATATTTTATGCCACCTAATGTAACAACAAAGTTTCATAGCGACATTAATAACTCATATACACGCGGCGGTTATAATTGTAATAAAAACTTTAAAAAGTGTTATTTGAAGCTTATATAACTGCCATAATTGTATTATATCCGCACATATTTGCTTATAGACTTGATTGAATTACGAGATAATTTACGCGCACTATTGGTGTTCTTGGAGGAATGTGTAGCCAGATCGACAAGGAAGGTGGTTCCTTCGACTTGGAGCTGAAAGGTAGTTGTTCGCATCGACCAACCTTCCAACATGGAATATTTGAGTATCCTTTGCCAATGGGGAATCGACCACACCATTCGCCAATAATCAACTTTGGAAAGTAGTTGGCAATGATCGTTATGAGTGTGGCCTAGACTTTAGCCAGAGTTTCAAATCAGAGTTTACATCCCCTACCTTACCGCAACGCAGTGTAANCCCCCCGCCAAGTGTTTTACGTTATTTATGAACGACCCCAAATATTGAGACCGTGAATGTGTGTGTGTGTGTGTTTTTTTTGTATTATCTGCCTTGCAACCCGTGTTATTTGTCCAGAAGAGTGAAGACTCATTTCGAAGCGAGAGAGAACCGTTTCGGCGACTGTCGCGTTTTCTCTGTCAACCGTTGGCGCGCTGGCGCATGCGCCGTCACCGCAATGCAGCGCCGCGCCGCGCGGACAGCGGTTTCCCCCTCCCCTTCCCCCTCAAGCAATGACCGCTGCCACCACTGCTTCGAGTGGAGTCCTCGTGGCCCAGTCGCTGAGAGCTAGCCCTCCGCGCGGTCGTCGCTCGCTGCTCAGTCCCGCTCGTCCGCGCCTACCGCGCAACCGAGACGTACGGAAGAACGGATCGCTCGCCCAACCACCTGCCTGCCCCGTCGCCTACGCCGACAACGTAGCGGCTGCAGCAGCAACAGCCGTTGAATTCGGGTCGGCCACTCAGTCAGTGGTTCCATCGACGGAGCGCACTGGTCTCAGGCAGCCACCTCGACGATTTGTGCAAAGGTAGGCTGTAGAAGTGGCCCGCTGCTCGCCACAAGTAGTATTTCCGGCATTGGCATGATTGTTGTTTCTTGATAGACTGAACGTATCGGATGCATTTTTGGTTCTCGTTACTCAGCTCAAAATATACTTGATCTCACCGACGCGAATAGTTTGTTCGTGTACACATGCTTTGACAGTCATTCTGATATTTTGGCCGAACTCATTCGTTCACGCAATTCCAATGTTGTACACTTTTCAGCTAGTACAGGCGCGCAGTGTTGCATGAAAACATAGTTTTTTGCTTCATAAAACTTCTCACGATACTCAACACTGAAGGTAGTATTTGTTTTCATCGCTTCTGGTGTAGGTGTCAAATGACAGTCACAAGTTAATATTGAAATGCTGCATCATCTTATTAGTCGCTCTAATAATAAGAACGAGAGTAATTCACTTTGTTTGCGAAGAAAAGTAAGAGAAATTCTTTCTCCCAAAATGTTACAAAATTCGAGATAAAAGCTTCTTTTCCTCGGGAGAGTCATCATGTTTTCGCCGGAAACTTTATCAGCTCAGAAATCTGTATTGAAACCTGAGTCAACGTTCGTTCGAAGATGTGAATCACATGATACGAGACGCTCAATAGTCAAAAAAAGATGTGCAGACTACAAACACGACGTTGCTTTTACAATGCGAGTATCATCTCAAGGAACAATAGCTGCGAGACAATAAACTTTATTCGGAGTAAGTGGTACAGTTGAACAAGTATCATGTTACCAACTCTTCAGAATGGCTGTCACAAGAATGTCACTGTTTCAAGAAACCGCTGACACCCACAATAGACGCAGTTTTTTGTCAGCCTCACTCCTCAATGCACTCTCCGTTGCTGGCTCTACCAACGCGAAACTTCACGCAGGGTCAGACTAAAGGCGGAGAATGTTTATGAACGGTCATGCAAGTGAAATTTGAAACTTGAAATATTATAGCTATCATGCGAGAAGTCCATGGTATCCCGCAACACCTGCAAAGATATTGGGTTATATCAAAAAGCAATTCTAACTTATAGAATCAATTTCGACCATTAATATAACAGATATAAACAGGTAGACTTGTTTCATGTTTAGTCCTTTACTCCACGCAGGTAGATTGTTTTGCGGACATCCTTTTTTTTCTTCTTTTTTGCTTATCCATTGTTTTGCACATATTACAAAAATGTCTGTATGAGAGGTTGAACCGCAGGGAAGAGACATAGGGCGGTGTGAACTAGACGTAAGACTTGATCCCGATTCGATTCGTGACTCGAAATAAAAATTTATCTTTTTTGTCGCAACTTTAGTCATCCAAGATGAAGAATACAGACACATATCTTGTACTATTGAGATTTATCGTGTTTTATATTAATTCCTCTTAAACAATAAAGGCTATAGATTTTCTTGGTAATAATAAATTTATTGTCAAAAAAAGCACAACAAATTGCGTACGACCACGTGGAGGACAATAAACTGATTTAATCTCCAGAAGCAAGCAAGGGACCATCCCATCAATTCCGATCAAGGGCCCCAAGGCAGAGGTGAATTTAGCGTTTCAGCACGCTCCTAACAATAAAAATAGTTCGGTGCGTGTTATAAAATTAACATAATACGAACATGAAATTCAAATAGTTTTAGAACTTCTTTAATGTTCAAGAATATGTTGTTGTTGTTGTTTTCTTCTTTTTTGCGGATTCCATAGTATTGATAACTTTCCTGTAGACATTGCCTGTGTTCCTCTTGAAGCCTGATATTTCGCGTTTTGAGGTTATGGGAGATGAGGAAGGGACGAAGTATGTCTGTCTGGTGCTGCGTTAGTTAGTTGTACGCGGCCGGTGTGATGGCAGGTCGTCGACAGTCGAGCGAGTGTCTTCTGTTCCACCGCTACAGCAGGAGGCGGCAGTTCGTGCGTTAGTGGGGCACCAGGGTCCGCACAGTGGCGTTTCGGGCTTCTTTGGCGGACAAAAACAAAACCACGCTGATCATTTCTCTGCTCACGAGTGGTACATTTCCTATTCTTGGATTGTTTTATTATATTTAGAATAGAATAGAAATATTTCTAAAACTTCAAAACTTCCTGTGTTTTCGACCCCGTTATCCATAATGACTTATTGGATTATTTGAGAATATGTCATAAATAAATAAGACTATTGATATACTGCCAACGTTTCGGAAAATAGTATTCCTTCTTCAGGGCTGTATACACTATTCCATTCTTAAAACACCTCCATAGTCCATCCTACCAACACTCACCATACAAACACCATCACTACACTCCTGTCATCGTCTCATCCACCCAACAACATGGGTTGTGTTTGAATGGTGATTGTAGTGTGTGTTGGTGGGATGGACTATGGAGGTGTTTTAAGTATGGAATAGTGTATACAGCCCTGAAGAAGGAATACTATTTTCCGAAACGTTGGCAGTATATCAATAATCTTATTTATGTATGACATATTCTCAAATAATTCAATAAGAAATATTTTTATTCCACGCATTTTGCAAAGTATTTACGAATGTATTACCGGAATTGCTAGCCATCGTATCTAGTAGTGCAGAAATGTTATCAATATATCAACAGTTGGTTTCACAAATAAAGGAGTCGTTTACACTGATTGCTGGGAGGCTCACTGCAGCGTGTAAATAGTAAATTTACAATAACTAACCAAGAAAAACAAATAAAGAACTTCACAACCTGTAATTTAATTCCTAATGTCGAATTAAAATTAAAAATCACCTGATTATATCGACCACAGTTTACTTAACTTAATCTATAACTATGTTCATACTCCCAGTAAATCATCTAGTGATTCTTTCGCAAGTAACATTTTTACTTTGAATAAAAATGTTTTTTTTTGCTTATTCTGTTTAATAATATTTGGAAAATGATTATACATTTTTGGTCCTAAAAATTGAGCTTTTTCTAAATATAGTTTTGTTCACTTAAGGTTTAATAAACAGCCCTTGGCTTTCACTTCTTGTGCGGGGATGTATTCTGTAGGTTGCACCGCTTCTGTTATAAAATTTTATTTTCAACACTTTATAAATATATTCGTTTTCTTCGTGAGTAAAATTTTGAAACTTGATATATTTTTCGAAGCGTTACACATTAAAAAACACAGATACATAAATTATTAAAAAAAGAAAAACTTTGTAGAATATATGTCAGTTTACTGTACTTTCATTTGAATCAGAATAATCATTTTATTCTCGGATATACTTGAATAAAACCACTGACACATCTTGGAACCACACAGTTGTGTACAAATTGATACCTCGAATCTCATTAAGACGCCTTTTCAAAAAAGCACCAAACGATGTGTAGTTTCTTTTCTGCCGTTTACGATTCCATGTGTCCAAAACCTAAAATCGTAAGACAAGTAACATTTTTGGAAGTGACGAATTGTTAAAATTACAATTACGGACAGTTTCAGGTATTGTTAAGTTTTTAAATAGTCATCAATGTGTAAAATTTCTTTGAAGATTAGAAGAAAGAGACCTAGGGACAACTAGACCTAGAATCATGTTTGAATTATAAAATAGACGTTTCAATTGTTATTTTTCTCATTTGCTTTTGATCAATTAAGATCATCCAACAACGTAATTATAGCGTTCTGTAAAGTTTCCACCGTTTTATAAATCTATCAAAGACTTCTAGATTTTCGTTTCTTTCTTATGTTTTAAGATGTCTTGTTCCACGCAATTCAGATAAAACGAAAGGCAATAAAACAAAATAATAATAATAAATTTATTGTCAAAAAAGCAGTACAAACTTCGTATGACCACGTAGAGGAGAATAAACTAATTTAGTCTCCGGAAGCAATCGAGGGACTATCCCATCAATTCCGATCAAGGGCCCTAAGGCAGAGGCGGATTCAAAAATTTCAGCAAAAGTTCCTAGATAAGATAAAAAGTTAGCTGCGAGTTATAAAACTAATAGCATGTCAATATGTTTGTAATTTTACGCAAAAAATTACATGTACAAGTTATTATCGAACTATAGATTATTCTGAGTATAGTGTTTAAAAATCATAAGAGTTGAAAAAACACTAATCACGATTTATTGTTACAATAAACACGCCCCTAGACAAAGCCTAGAGAACCTGTATAAGAAATCCGCCTCTACCCGAAGGAAAAACGGAGAAAAACCCGGGCGAAGATGGGGAGATGAGCATAGGATGGGGAGATAACTGAGGAAGATGAGCATGCTACTCACTGTCATGGAGGCAGTGAATTTCCTTCATAACTAGACCTACGTCAGGGGAGGTTTGGACCCCATCAAAGCATTGGGACACCATTTAAACAGTTTTGTTTTTGTTTTATTGAAGTATATTTTAATTATAATAATAATATAATTTGAGTTTCTACGAAAATGACTTACTTTGACAAAAAAAGAACATTACTTCATATTCAAATATTGTATGTGCAATATTGATATCGTAATTTATAATGATTAATACCAAAAATATAGTTTCAGTTAGGTATGTATAGGTATTTATCATTTCAAGATTCCCTGGTCACTTTACCCCGCACTATGGGGCAAAGTGGCCACTTTTTAAGATTTGGAAAAAACAAATTTCAAGATATTGATTTATTGATGACTATTGATTCTTCACCAAATTTTATACATACTAAATACTTTTCGTACTTTAATTTCCTTTCAATATTTTTACTGGAGAACGTTCCTTCCTTAGAGTGGCCACTTTACCCCAGTCTCCCCTACATGTTCCAAGTTCTTTATTTCTAATCATTAGTATTTCATTCCCTACAACACATTTCCTGGAAGTTAGTATTCAAGAGATCGAGTTGATGATTCCACCACTGTTCCTCGAAAGCTAGAAAATGCTTTCAGTGAGACTTTAGAGATTCGTTCCTCGTACTGAAATGTGTTTAGAGGAAATAACTTGGTATAATTTCTTAACTAATTATATTTCATTGGGTTATTTCTCTTTACTTTCTTTTTCTTACATTTGTATGAATTGTTTCATGCCTAGTTAAATGAAAACGACCGTACCGCGCCTGTAATGACAATTACATAAAAAATTCTAAGATATAATTAGTATAATTTCCCATTTTGGTAGAAACAAGTTCACGGAAATTTTTCAATTTAATTGAATCTAAAAAAAATACAATTTGAAAAGTATGTACTACTTCAGGTATTTAATCCCCCACATGATTCCAAATCAGTTAAAACTCTTTATCTTACTCTGTAGAAGTAGCCATTGTGACTTCCTTAGCACGGCTCAAATTGTCCCGGAAAACTGTAGGGGAAGGACTTGGAGGTTTTCATCCGAAAAGATTGTTTATGATATTAGTGATAAGGTGACTGTCCTTTCCGGAATAACCAGAAACTATTTTATACTCTGATAATATAAAGGAATCGAAATTAAGGGATGAATATGAAAAGTTATAAAAGTATCTGATCTCGCATTAACATACTCTATTGTATGGATTAAATTTTCATCCATTTTCCATTAATAAACATGCATAAAGATCAAGTGTACAATAAAAATTTTCTGTGATGGATATCCATGGTATAAACTGAAATACTTTTGATTTTTATCAAGATATTCACCACAAAGTTTGAGATTACTTTTTACCCATCTCAGCCTTAAAAAATACACTTAAAATGGGAACAATGTAAATAAAATTATTGCTGTTATCGATCTGCTCTTGCAATTTAGGATTGCATCCAAACAATTATTTCTATACCATATGTAAATGGTAAATCAATAAATATACGAGAGTACCACTTAAGAACACAAATTAAACCATTTAAGAACAGGAATACAAATAGAATTTGCAGCGATGGACATAGCAGGTTCACGGAAGGTTTTCTTGGGATCTTGTGAAGTCTCCAATCTTTTATTCCATCTCTTGTATCATTCACACGTCATCCGCCTTGGGGAGGCGCACGGGAGGCCCTCTGGCACATTTATAACTCTCTAGCATTAAGATAAAGTTTATAGGCTACATTTCATCTTCCATCTCCAAAACCTTTGGAGAGAGTTTAAAACGGAGTTAAAACGAAAATCAATGAGTTGAGACAAATTAGTTGAGAAAAAAAATGATCATGGATATCGAAGACACGTTTCTTTGCTTCTAGAAATTTAACTTTAAAAAAATCATCAACGGACACGCAATGTTTATTAGTTTATTGTATATTAGTCACAGTAAATGAATTCGCCCTCAACGTGGTCTTTGGCAGTTTGTAACAGCTGCTCTTTTGACAATAAATTATTTCTTTCGAATTGGCTTGATGTTGGTACAGCGCTTGTGTACAGTGTAGCCAACACTTTTACTTCGCCATCGTCCCTACGAGTAATGATATTTGCACCTCGCGTTATGTTGGCAGGGCATTCGAATTTCCGAAAATTTGAATCCACTGCCAACCTCGGACACCATTTCAATACACTTGCTCTTGTGGCGCTGTTGTTTCCCTTCTGCATTGAGCGTGTGAAACGAATACTACCTTGCGTCTCTATTTGTTGTGTTGTCTACTTGCATTTCTTAACAGCAAATAGTCGCTTTTGTGACTACTATTAATATTTATTTGTACATAACTTGAATTCGTAGAAGTTGGCAATTCGTGTTAGGCAGCCATATTGGATAATTTTCGGCCCAGTGACAGGTCTATTTGTGAGCAATCGAATTCTCTCTCAACCCACAGAACGGCACTGCTTATGAATATCTCGCTGTCGTAAGTTCGTATTCACAGGTGATAAACACTCAAAGCAACATTAGCAGAAGATGGATGTTAATATTTCTTTCGTTAATATTTTAGAGATTTCACTCGCGCTCGTTTAAGTGCGCGTCTGACTTTTCCTTGTGCTCGTTCGTACTTCAATCGCTCGCCGTTTTGTTCGTGAACTTTTTCCGTGATTTGTCCCCAACCCTTTCACTCTCAGCAGACACACATACTCCCGAAGCTTGCGCTACTTGTTGAGCTTGTCTTGTCAGGGTCGTCATCCGTCCGGGTTTTTCCCCGGATTTGCTCTAGTTTGTAGGGGAGCGTCCGGGGAGCATCCGGGAGGGGTTTTCCACTCCGTCTGGATTTTTTAAATAGCCGAGCATCGAAGACCAATCGTCGCATATAAGGATATTTTGGCCAACCAACCGAACCCAAATCATGGATTGGTTCTGTGAGCGGTACGAGATGATATGAACAGAGTAATCATGTTTGAGAATTATTGTATTACCGGTTTCACCTGTATCTACGTGATAAGGTTCGTTATGTACATATTTCTTCCGTGTATCATACCATACTTGTCTCCAGTATGGGGATGTGTGTCAGGTCTTCCGGGGTTTAGGTCTGGGTGGAAGTGGTGTACAGTTGTGGAAGGCGAACGGGTGGTGTAGTGGTTAACACCCCAGCGATCAAATCGTTTTAGAATTGTTAGCCCTGAAGAAGATGATATAGAATACATCGAAACGTTGCCGGAAAAAAATAAGATTGTTTTACAAACATACGGAAATCCCTTAAATTGCGGTGAACCTCACCCGGCAGGTATCAGATTAATCATGTTATCTTGAATGAAAATCTCGGTCTCGTCTCCCATTTTCATTCAACATAACATGATTAAGATTGTTTTACTTGTCCTAAACGCACGATATCCTTATTTGTGCAATATGGAGGCTGAAAACATGAACAACGACTAATCCTCGCATGTGTTCGAAATTCGTACTAGAGTTACTCCGTAAATTTGAAGATGATTATTTTTGTAACGACAGTTATCTTCTGCAGTGTGTTAACACTTGAGTTCTTGTTTTTTGTCAGAAAAATTAAATAAGAAATTTTGTTCTTAAATTGTACCAGTAAGTTACTTTTCTTTTCTATACATAAAAGTATGTAGTCAATTTATCTTAAATTTATTTGTTCAGAAGTGAATGTTTCTTAGTATGATAATATCTATTTATTTTTTGTTGAATTAATGACAGTGATAAAAAGTTAATATTATTTTATTCGTGTGACAAGTAGAAATCATTTTACATAATAATGTACGGGTTGCAGTTCCAAAATCCGAGATTTCGGTCTCGTTGTCCTAGATTTGAGGTTCTATTGATGGCAACCCTACTCATACCTACTAACGTGTAATGTTACTCAAAAATTTATAAGCCTAATTATACTTTTTGTTCATATTTAAACAGAAAATATTTGTAATAAAATCTAACTTCTGATTGTCTTTAATTGTAATCATATAATTATGTACTCAAATTATGCGGTTGAATTATTATAGACAATCAATTTATCTGGTTCACCACTTGATTAACATTAAGTTGAAATTAACCAGCGTTTCGATGCCTATTAGCATCATCCTCAGGGTTACTACAAAATAATGAACAAAGTTTGAGTTACATTAAAACTTAAAATATTAGTTCACGTTCTTCACAACTCTTCACAACATTTGAATACAAGAAAAAGTTATATTAATATAACCGCATACCTGTCTAGAAAATATTCTTTGTGACTTGTGTATTATCTCGTTTTGGCAATTGGTTAAGTTTGAAGGAAGAGAAATAAAAATTTACTAAAAATTACCTTTCAGAAATATGACATAGCGATTGTTACATTGATATCATTCGGTCATTTAGTTTTTCTTGTCAAAATAAAATTAACGAGAACGCACTGATTTCGCCGTTTCAACGCGCGCAATGGTGTCCGCGACCTCCTTCACGAATACAATAAAATTTAATTAAATTCAAAAAATTTGAAAGAAAAAAAAGTCATTGTTTTAACTGTTAAAATTTCTTTTTAACAATTGGGGATACTTATATTAATATTATTATTGTTGTTATATTGTTATTATTATTGACATAGTTATTATGTTACATAGCGCCCGCGCTTCCATATCTAATTGTCAGATGCGCCTTTGTGTATGAAAAGGTTGGACAGAGATGTTGTGTATAGGCTCGCGCACTCGAGTTCCTCCGCCCAAACTGCTGGGACGTTATCTTAATATACCAGACAATCCAACACATCCCGGGATACAAGGCTAGTTAGATAAACTGCCATAATGTCCTGAACCTCGTTAAAATAAAATAAGTCATTTACATTCACTTCATTGCTTCACTGCGGTTCCGGAAGAAATCATTTCGTTGTTGGTTTTGTGAGTTGTATTATATTTATTTACTGTAGTAGAAATCCTCTTAACAGGCTTCGGATCAACCGGTCTTCAGATTAAGCGGCCTATTCCGTGGAGCAGGTATTCTTCTCTTTCATACTATAATTGATTTTTTCAGACAATGATAACATTTGAAATATGCTTTCAAAGTTTATCCAAGTTCGTAACGTTTAATTTTTTCGTGTTTATGTCGTATGTCAAATAAAATAAGTTTCAGTGACGTCTCATTTGCTTCTTTATTCGTGTTCTGATCAAATTGTAGACTCTTAGTGAACGAAAATCGTTTTTCCTCGGAAATCTCGTATTAAGCGGCTATACGGATAACGGTCGTAAATTAATATTCAATACATTAAATTAATTTCTTCTACTAGTTTCATGAAACACAGAAGTCAAAAACCTGTTGAGGAAACGTTGTGTGATAGAGATTAAAAACAGTACAAAACTACAAGAAAGGTCATATTTGTTAATTATTGTATATGAAATCAGTATATTATGTCCTATATAGGATACCATCCCACCTAGTCCACAAAGTACCCAATAGAACAGTAACCTGGAGCTTTTCATAAAAATTCAATACACCACTCTTTTAAGAAATCTATTCTTGATTCAAATATTCTATCAAAGTTTGGTAACGTTTTCCGAAAAATATTTTCAAAAAAACTGCGCCAAAGTCGAAAATCTTCGTAAAATTTCTAGGCAAACCTCAAATTTGTGTTCTGTGCCCGAAAAAATTGTTAGGGTCCAAGTAAACTTAGCTCGCGGGCCATTTTCTTCTTTTGATGTATTGAACCAGCACAGCTTGAGGTTTGGCCCGACGAATAAAACTAATATATTGTAATAAAACGGGTTCTTAATTACCGAATATGTAAATAGGGTAGTGGGTACACACTTACCTCATTACCTCAAATCCTAGCTATCTCGTTCTCCTTACTTACTGACTTGTGTTCATATTCTTGACTAAGTATGAATACACAGGGTTCCTAATCCCCAAGGAAAACGCATCATGAAACCAAATTGACTGAATTGTTTATTCCTAAGATTTACAAATGTACTTACAACTATCATGCTCACACCCCAAACACTGCACAAAATAACCCCCAAAAGTAACATAACAAAATGCAAAAAAAATCCTAGAGCTTGGTAATGATTTATTACCAGTTAATTAACAATCTTTACAATACTCGATGACTTTAAACAAATTCTAACAGATTTGCTCGTCTTCTTGAAGCCCTCGCAAAATTTACATAATATCAAAAGTTCTGAGCGTGGGCCTTAACTATTTCAACTCGGTGCACTCCGTCTTCTTGACGCTGCTAATAACTAATACTGGATGCAACCAGCTATTCATATTACCTCGACCTCGATGAACAGATCGGTGCCAACAATTGGGTGCGGAAGTCTGCGCCCTTTAAAAACTGTCTCAGCTCGCGCGCTCGTCCTTCCTCAGGAACTATCAGCGCCAGCCGGGGTTTCCCGATCGTCGGAATTGCAGCGTTCACCGCCCTCGCTCCATTCATGTTTTGAAAAAGTTCCTTCGCTTCACGCAACGCGAGAAAAGTCTTTCCTATCGCCTCTTGTTGCGAAACGAACCGTTAAAATCTTACAGGTTCTCGGATGATACCGAAGTTCACTTAATGAACTTTATTAGAAAATACTGCTCCATACGACTGTTTGAGCTATAAGAACCAGCTACGTCTGAGATCACGAGGTGATTTCGAAAATATGAAAATCATCTAGATCTGAATGCTAAGTTCGATCCGAACTGTGAGATGTCTCACTCGCGATTTCGTAAATGTTCTGTCACGAACTGTGATACGAAGAAGTAACGAAGTGAAATCAAGTGAAATACGAAGTGACTCGTAATGCTCCGAAGTCCCGTCTGCAGTTTTATGATGCAGAAAAGTCAGTCTGTCAAGTCTCTCTCCACACAGTCTCTGCGTCCTTTTTTAAAATTAACTATTACCCCACTCCAGCCCCACCCTTTCCTAAGACGCCCTCCTCACGTGGTTACAAATTTTAAATGTCATGTGACCAGTTCCTGTCAATCTTGTGAAACTTCCACTTCATGCGGAGTTCGTAGGATTCGGCGAATTTCAATAACGAGTGCAAGCTCCAAGCCAACCAATACGTTTCTTTTTTTTAAATCTCGTTACTCCAACGGCAGCGTCCCTGCCTCCCGTTTCTCCCAGCAACGCTTTTTATAATAATGGACTCCAAGTCTAGACATGTTCGCCGTAACCGCCACCCACACTTCAACACGCTTTGACGCCCGCCGCATCTACATCTCACCTCCAACGATCGCAGCTTGTAGGGAGTTTATTGTGTTGTTGTGGTCCCGGGTACTGGGCAGGGCTGTCCCCATCCCCTGCCTTCTGGTCGCCGCCGGTTGCGGTCCCTTTAAACTCGCAGTCTCCTAACGCTGACCTCCATTCTTTCAAAATATATTTATGTAATTTTCCGTTGAACATAACGACGCCATCGCGTACGTTAACACTTCTTTTCGCCAACCGCGTTTTGACCAAAATAAACTTCGCCTTTGTTGAACTCTTCCCATTCCCCTCAGTTTCATGACTTTTTCTCAAACCAAAGCAGCTTCTACTCACAGCGTTCCTTCGTCGTGGTGAAGATCCCCGTCTTCCCCACCTCCACCCCCTACAAAGCACCAACGTTTTCTGTACTCTTCCTCTCGCCAACGGACATTTTTAAATTCATATAACCCTGATACATTTAATAATAATTGAGAATTTATTAATTCTTACAGTATAGAATAATATTTATTTGTTTATAAGTCGGTATTTTGATTATCGACAAATTTGTATTATTTCAATCCGGGAAAATTAAATAGAATGTTTCTTTATTATTAAAAAGTATTTTTAACATTCAGTATTGTAATAAAATGAACTTCCAAAACCGTTTTCATTTTCTTATAAATGGGTATATTCGCAGACCCCACGCATGCCATCTCAAATCTTAATTTTGACAGCATAGATTTATAACATCAAGTTGTACCACAACATTTCATGAAAATTTGTACGTAAAATGTACAATGACACGAGACCCGTAAAAAATGTTTCGTGTACCATATACGCCAGTTGGACAGCGCGGATCTAGCCCTTTTTTCAACCCAGGTTCCTGAAGTATAATGGAATAAGGGATTGAGAAGAACTACGAGTTTTGTTAATTAAAATTGTTAAACCGACATTGTAGACATTTTTTTAATTATTGTTGTATTTGTAAATGGGAGGGAAATGTAGTTTAGTGCTATTGAAGCTTATCTACATGGAGCGATAGGAGGTAGGAGGGTAGAATGGTATTAGTATAGGTGGGCAGGTTAGATGGGTTTACCAACAACTTGGCCCACGTCATGTGACCAAGTATAGGCCATACAATTTCAGTAGTAGATCGCTGCCATCGTCATGTGAACGTACGAGTTTGAACATGTAAAGAAACGTGTTTGATTTATCTTGGTAATAAATCGAAAACAAATTAACCACATATAGAAATAAAACAATTACACAAAAAAAAAAAAAAATTTGAAAAAACAATCCATCGAAGCAGAAAATTACGGTAAACAACTATACATTTTTGATAAGTTGTCAGCGTCAGTTTGTAAATTCAATGTGTTTTTGAGTAAATTTGATATGTAATATTTCTGAAATAATACGTTTGTAGTAATTTTGCTACCAATCTAATATTAAAGCATTATCCCAATCTGAATGATCTAATTTTAACCGTGTAATGAAATGACATTATGTTGTAGTGTTTTTATGTTAAGCTGATGTTCTTTGATTCGCGTCTGCAATTTACGTTTCGTCTGTCCGATATATTTTAAAAAACAAGTTTGTGAACGATATTTTGCGAAGACATGTCGAAGATTACATCTTTCCCCTTAATTACAAGACTATAAGACTGATTCCTTGTGGTACTTTTCTTGGTGTTATTTTCAAAATCAACTTAAAGTTGGGGATGGATTCTATGGTTTGGAAATACTACTTCAGATTTACTACTTATGAGATTGAGAATTTTGAGTATTTGATGAAGAATGTTTCACATTATTAAGGTAGTGTATTCGTCTCTTGGCATATTTGATCATGTACACAATTTTGGAAACAAGTGCTTTCTAACCCCAAGAGAAGCGGCGATCCAGGACGAAAGGTACCACTGAAATGAACAGTGTGCAGGTTCATTCTTTTGTTGAGAGCGAGTAATAAGAGCAGGAAAACGCGCCGTCTGTGACCTAGTCAGGTTCTGATGGACACAGAGGTCTTAGAAAATCAGAAGTCGGTAGGTAATTTCGTCATCTACTACTGTGCCCGGCAATTCACAAAGCACTAAACGGTTTCGAAGAATTGCAGTGAAAGTTAAGAAACCGTGAATGAATAATTCAGTAACGACCGAATACATGGTGGTACATGAAATTTTAAGGTTGAGGTTCCATTCCGAATGCTAGGCTCCTCAGTCGCGGCGACCACAACCGTAAAATAAAATGTTAACAACAAAAAAAGGATATTGGTAAATACTCCTTTTTGAATATAACCATTGAAGACTGGAATAACGTATCTGGAGCGACACTTATGAACTTGCCAAGAAAAAGTAAAATGTTTCCACAACCGTCTTCTTGCTTCTTCAAAATAAAAGCACATGTGAAGTGCAGTATAGTGAGTTGAATGGAGTCTAAAGGTATATAAAATTCTCTGAGGGAATAGTAGTGTAGTGAATTGTTCACAGCAACCCTGTTTTAATACAATTTTCTTATAGTTATTAATTTTTTAAAATTATATTTCAGCAACTACTTTTACGTGAAGGGTATAGGAGGAGCAATGCTACATGTGTGTACATGGAGCGTGTTTGTACGTATGAGTGTGTTTGTAAGCGAAAATGTGTTTGTGTATGTATGTGAATATACGCACATATGAGCCTCATGTAGATAATTAATTTCTTAAATCTAATTTCTTTCTCGTTGTAACCTTGTGTTCTAATTTTCTAACCATTTTATTTCGCGATTGTGTGAATTTTATAGAGATTTGGGTGAAGATCTGTTATTTAACTTCGTATTATTGTTATTATTTATACTTCTATTGTGTCTTCTTTTCCATCTGCCACCGAGCATTTTGCTCATGTGCAGATTAAAAAATTATTATTATTCTAATGAAATGGAAATTTCAAGTGGTTCATACGTGACTGAGTAGCGTGAAGGCAACAAACCATTTCAAAATATTCGTATGGATAATGAGATACATTTACATCGACTCTAATATAATATTCACTTTGCTTGGTGGAAATCTCATTGGAAATACAACTCATGAGAAATTAATAAGGACCAATTGAAACAGACATTATTTATTATCACCAATTAAAGGATATCTTAGTGGAAATACATGAAAAAGATTCCAGTAATGACAAAATAATACACTTAAAACACAGAACAATTTAAAACTTATTACAATTATCATGAATTTTCGAAACACATTGGTTTCGTCATCAAATACATCTAAGAATGAAAGCTCAAGTCAAACTGAGATGTTATTTTTCGCTGTGAGATGTTGGTATTTCACGTGATGATGAAACCAATGTGTATCGAAACGTCATGATAATTGTAATAAGTTTTAAATTGTTATGTGTGTTTTAAGTGTATTATTTTGTCATTACTGGAATCTTTTTCATGTATTTCCACTAAGATATCCTTTAATTGGTCTTTATCACTTACAGACGAATATGGCCTATTCAGAAGTACAACTTAGTTCTATAGTTGGTTACAATAGTAAAAATTTCGGATTGTCAGGAAATTATTCACTCGATGAAGTAAAACGTCAAGTCAAGTGTTGGAGCATTTTGCACGAGATATTATTTCTCTTTTTGGTGAAGACCTAGTATTTGTGGTGAAAACTTAATTGTCCTTCTTTTATTTTATCTTAATACACCAACTGCCTGGAGATAAAATATTTGCTCAAATTTTTTGAATACTGATTTTTGCGAATTCATATTCCACTGATTTCGTAAAATTACATAACTAATTTCAAAAAATTGATTATCGAATTCTTTTTTTTATATTACAATAAAACGGTAACAATTCTTTCTCAGAATTAGCAGGAAAATCGATTAATCGACGTGATTATTGATCGATTTATGATTTGATGCAATTTTTGTCATCTGTCCTTCACCGCTAAACTGTTTCACGATGTTCTACGCGTAAGACATTGTGAAGAAAGTCAGATCGAAAAGGTTTAAATTGAAGCGATACATAGTTCTAAAGAGCAGCGCTGTCCCCCGACGAAACGTTTTTTTACGATTCGCTAGTTATAGCACATTTTCCATAAAAAATTTCACTAAACGATGGGGGCACAACTTTGTGTTATAAATATATGCTGTCGGAATTAATATTTGACGTAACATGTGCGGTGAGAGAAAATAGAAAATTGAATTCGGAATTACCCCGTCATATATTAAAATATGAAAACATTTTATTATAATACTAAATATTAAAAATACTTTTAAAATAAAGAAATAAACTATTTAATTTTTGCAGCTTGAAATGATGTAAATTTGTTGATGTAAATCAAAATATTGCATTACAAATAAATAGAAATGACCCATCATTTTTATTCGTCGGGTGACGTTTTGCCTGGCCCCATCCTGTGCCAACCTCATCGACCGAAAGTGCTTAGAAAATGGCCCGTGGACACCCAAGGCGAACGCATTCACGTTAGATGGATGAATAATTATTTTGTAAAGCTTGAAACCGTTTTTCGTGTATATGCAATTTCTTTACGAAATCCTCATATGCAGAAGGGAGTTCGTTGAATAACGCAAATAGGAAGAAGAGTTAGGATAATTAAAGAAAGATTTTAGAAGCGTTTATTCCATTAACTAGCTAAACAATTGTTTATTAAATTGCGCGTTCCTTATATTGTTTTTTGTATTATAGCATAATCAAATAAGTTAAATATAGTTAAAATAAAAAATAAAGTAAATTTATTGTATAAAAATCAGTTATTAACTACGTATGACCACGTGGAGGACAATAAACTTATTTACTCTCCACAAGCAAGCAAGGGACCATCCCATCAATTCCGATCAAGGGCCCGAAAGCAAAGACAGATTGAAAAATTTCAGCAACTATTTCTAGATAAGATAAAAAGTTAGCTACGTGTTATAATATCAACAAATATGTATTTAATAAAACACAAAAAAGTAATATTATCGAACTATAGTTTATTCGGATTATAAGTCGTTACCACTAAAATAATTCTTAGTTCGAGACTATTTACAGACTTCGAATTCAGTTAATAGTATGGATATTCTTGAAACCAATTCCCAGAACACTAAATAACTACAACTACGGAGGACTTTCCTCTGATTCAGCATTGTTTATTTATTTTCAGGCGTAATATATACATAGTTTACACACACACATTATATATATATATATATATATATATATATATATATATATA
>NNCF01129083.1:767620-779060 GCA_002313205.1 Laupala kohalensis | reverse complement strand
GGGGGGGGGGCGCAACAGATTTTAATTAATATCCGATAAGTAGGGTTGAACATAGAACTGCCATTTATATTAGTTTCGTCAATGGATTTCTTGTGTTAGAGAATCAAGCGATATCTTTATCTTCATTCAATAAAAAGAATGCACTACCCTCTTCTCTTCTTTCGCTGCGTCATAGGTTAGAAGTCACATATCACACGTCAAAAAAAACAAAACAAAAAACTTATCAACTCTCGCTCTCTTCTTGTCAACATTCATTTCTCCTCAACAGATGAAATGAATTGACGGAGGAGCGCGAACTTTTTGAACCGTGAATATTTACTATTCTCGGCTCAGACCATCTTCCGGGTCTTCTTCCGGCACACCATGTACAGAAAATACACATAAAAAACTTAGAATAATAATTGAAATTTAAAATAATAAATAAAACTACAAAAAATTAGAATGACAAAAATCGAAATTACAATAGGCAATCGAAGTTATTTAAACAATTAACACAATCGTGGAATTAAGGATACAAGGTTAAAACATAAAATTTACTCATTGTCTCTTATATTCTAAGTATGATTGATACAATCTAGTGGAAAAAATGTTGTTTGACCAATTTCACTTACGAATTAATATCATATTTTACCATAAAAACTTATTAAATATATTGTTAACCTACCAATTTCTTGATAATATTTACAATAATTCTCAAATACGCGGAAACGTATTTCCCTAACACTAATACAAATTGATTACCAAATCAATTGGCCAAAACAACCAAATGAAGGAGAAAGATTACAGTAGATTCTCGATTTACGACATTTGGATAATCAAAGGAGTGGCAATGGTAATTTTCTAAGATAAGTTTATTTGAACACACGTATTGTTTCCTATCCTGTCATTATAATTTTCGTAGTTCTTGTACTCGTATGTGTTGGAAAATATCTCTATTGAAGAATAAACCTTTAAATGTTCATAAATTGAAGGGTTAACGAAAGCGTGTTAACATTTTATTTGCTTTTAAACATTTTCCTTGTTGAAACTAAAATCATGTAAGTAATATCATTATCGATTATGTAGCACTATCTTTTCCTGGGAGGTAATATCAAATAATATTAATTTATGGCTAAACAGCCACGATTCAAATAAGATTTTTAATGAAGTTGTCACAAAAATGTTTTGTTCAAGAAAGGCTCAAGCGTGCGTTTTAGAGTAAGGTGTGATTTTTTAAAAATTAATTTCATAAACTCCCTCATTCCGATTGTTCTCTTAACTTTCACGGGTAATATGCGACCACAGATGTTTTCGTCACATATCAACCTTCAATATCTAAATCACCAAGCAAGTTGCTCGGATGACGGACAGAAGGTTTGATCACTAACCTTTCGTCAAAAGAGCAGAGCCTGAATTTACCTTTCCTACGAGTTAAAACAGAGTGTTTTTTAACTTCATCAAAATGTTTTCAGTTAATCGTGGTTTTTATTTCATCGTAAAAAATGTTTAAAGCACTTACAATGTTTGAACATTGAAACACTTAAACGGAAACAAGATCATACTTGACAAAATTGAATTGGTGGGTTCTCCGTGGTCACCAGGTCAGCGCTCACCCCCCTTCCCCATCCACACAACAGATCGTGATGACATCTCATAAGGACATAAATAAATTACCAAAACATATTACAAACTATGGATAAGCTTATTCTCATTTGCGTGAACTTGTGAAGTGAAATTTAAAAAAAAATCATTTTGTGCAGAAATCCATGCAGCCACTAACTTCCCAATTATTGCAATGATTTTTCCTACCTCGCAACGAAAGAGAAGTAATAAGGAAAGTGTCTAAAAAGCACGTAAAACTCGAGGAGCCAATAGCGGTATTTTGCGAGATATGTGCAGACTCTTCCACTCGCTGTAGGCACGTGGGCGTTTTACTCGTGTCAGACGAAATGTTCGTGAGTTTACGTCTGGAACCAATCGACTACATCAGCCGATTCGTAGAACCAGCAGTAAATTGAATGCCAACTGTGACGGACAGAAGGCTTGATCACTAACCTTTCATCAAAAGAGCAGAGCCTGATTTTAGCTTTCCTACGAGTTAAAGCAGCGTTTGGTTGGGTGCCGTGGCAGTAGACATATGACAACACCATTGGCATTTCGCTCCATTGGTTATACCTCCTTAATTTTCGTTCGCTGCGAGGACGATAAGGTAGAAACGAGTGGTAGAAACTCGTCAGAACTGACAGAACAACTCAACTGGAATCAGTTATATACGAATTTTCGAATATTAAAAACGTATTAAATCAATCCATCTCGGAAGAAAAAAAATACCATGTTAGATCCAAAAATTCTGTGAATTTCATCAAAATCTTAGAGCCGTTTTCCAGAAATAATTCAGAAGTACACGAATCTACAATCATTCAATGCACCTACGTAGTATGAGAGAATTGGCGAGCCCTAAAGCCCCAACCAAAAAAAAAAAAAGTATGAGCGACATTCGACTACTTTTGAATGTCCTGAATTTTCTTCAGTGAAGAAATGAACTATTGTCGCACCTCGATTAACCGAACTTCAATATCACGAATTATTATTATTCCCCTTGATCTTTCACACTTTCTTCCATGTTATTACTTTTATATTTCGAAGCGCTGATAGCAAGAATCTCGATAATAAACTTTATTGTCAAAATAGCAGTTACAAACTGCGTATGACCACGTGGAGGATAATAAACTAATTTACTCTCCGAAAGCAAGCAAGGGACCATCCCATCAATTCCGATCAAGGACACTAAGGCAGAGGAGGATTTAACATTTCAACATACTCCTCACAATAAAAATAGCTCGACACGTGTTATAGTATTAACAATGGATACCGTCCCTAGGTTAGAGCCTATGGAGTCGTTATAAAAATCCGCCTCTACCCGAAGGAAAACCGGAGAAAAACTCGGGCCAGAATGGGGCTACAGAATTAATGTACACAACCGTGCCAGGGTTGAGTACATATACAACTAAATTTATATGAATCATAAGACATAATACTAGGATGCAGGAAAATAGTTTTGAAATTGTTGTCAGATATTTTGAAAGTACTACAACAATGGCGTGATAGAGAACAAGACGGCTTTAATTTTTTTTAAATCAACAAATTATTTTATAGTAAAGAAGCACTGGTGCAGGAGGTAGTTTTTAATCGCTTTATTATTATTATTGTGAGTAGTGTTCTGTCACTCCTCTTCTCGATTTAGTATTTTAAGTAATTACAATGCAACCTCTGTTAACCAGCCTCGGATCAAGAATTTGAAGAGATTCAATTTCGATCATTCAAACGAGCAGCTGAATCTTTCCGTATCGAAGTTTTCGTTCTCTACCTCGAAATTCAACCTCTATAATTCGAATGCGATGACGAATTTTCAAGTTGAAACCTGTGTAAACTAAGGTCTGTATAAACCTCTATAAATCGAAGTTTGCCGACGACCACCCTCGGTATTTTGCATTGCTCAATAATATTATATTTGAATGGAAGCACATAATATTTTAATAATTCCATCTTGAAATTACGGTTTCTTGTGGATAAATCCTCTAAAGGGACTTTTTAAAAAGTAAATTTCCATCTAGTTTCAAATGGAGTTCATGTAAAAAAGCTGACACGTGTTACAAATTCAATACAGAAAAGAGCTGCACAAAAATTGCCTCGTCGTTCCGGGCAATTAAGAAAGTTATTCGATCGAATAACTAGAAAACCCAAGTGAAACTAGTGACCATTCTTCACATATACTCGTTCAATTTAAACGGTTTAATTAATGCTTCGCGGTTTTTAAGTCCCCATAACTCATGAATTACAATGCCTACTTTTAATATAAACAGAATAGATAACATTCATTAATAGTTATGTGCTTGACTAGTACCTGGCACGATCATATTGCCTTAACTGAATTGGAATATATTAGTTGGTATATATTAATAAATTTATTGTCAAAAACAGTACAAACTGCGTACGACCACGTGGAGGACAATAAACTAATTTACTCTCCGGAAGCAAGCAAGGGACCGTCCCATCAATTCCGATAAGGCAGAGGCGGATTCAAAAATTTCAGCAAAAGTTCCTAGATAAGATAAAAAGTTAGCTGCGAGTTATAAAACTAATAGAACGTCAATATGTTTGTAATATATATAACGACAAAATAAAACGTGCTTATCTCTAAGGAAGTCATACTGTTGCGAAGATAATACATATTCATGGAGGTCTTGCAAATAACTCGTAAAGAATTTTCCTCTGATTTCCTCTGGCATTGAGGAAATACTGGCATATCTTTATGGCTTCCTTATAAGAACATTGAACAGCCTATCTCGCATTCATTCCATTTCGGTCTATCGACATTTCATGGATGTTTACATATTTTTACTTTAGTGCATTACGTAATGTTGTAAATTGGATCACGAGACAGAGACGTTTTAGGACAAAGAAATTATGGAATCCGGTTTAATAAAAACAATACACTTTTCAAAAAGCAGTAGCACACCGTGTATGATTACATGGGGATTACATAATAAACTGTGTTACTCTCCGGAGACGAGCAGGGGACCATCTCATCAATTCCTATCAAGAGTTCTACGGCTGTGGCGGATTTAATATTTATAAAAGAAATTATTTGATAATCACGTACTGTTATCCATTTATAATTCCAAAATGATCGTATGATCCCATCCTGGCCCGGGTTTTTCTCCGGTTTTCCTTCGGGTAGAGGCGGATTTATCATACAGTNCCTTCTGGTAGAGGCGGATTTATCATACAGGTTCTCTAGGCTTTGTCTAGGGACGTGTTTATTGTAACAATAAATCGTGAATTTAGTGTTATTTCAATTCTTATGATTTTTAAACACTATATTCAGAATTATCTATAGTTCGATATTAATTTGTACATGTAAATTTTTTGCTTAAAATTACAAACATATTGACATTCTATTAGTATTATAACTCGCAGCTAACTTTTTATCTTATCTAGGAACTTTTGCTGAAATTTTTGAATCCGCCTCTGCCTTAGGGCCCTTGATCGGAATTGATGGGATGGTCCCTGGCTTGCTTCCGGAGAGTAAATTAGTTTTTTTTTCCTCCACGTGGTCATACGCAGTTTGTACTGTTTCTTGACAATAAATTTATTATTATTATTATGAAGTAAAATTTCGAGATTAATAGTAACAAACGTATTAATGACATTCCTGTCTGTCTAATCCGCCACTACCCGAAGGAAAACTGAAGAAAAAACCCGAGCCAGGATGGGGCTAGGGAGATATTGCACACAACCGTGCTATGGTTGCATACAGTATGAAATTAACTATTATAAATGAAAAGGATAAACAACGCGCATGAAAAAGGGAATATAATCAGTATCTAGAGTATTATGACAACGGCATGATAAAGAAGAATGAATACGACTTACATCATCCGAAATCTTATGGACAATATTTATTAATAAACAATATTTATAGGAAAAAGGAAACTCTTGTAAAATTTTATTAACATCATAAATTATTTAACATTATACAAACAATAGAGCATTAGAAAACTTTTCACCGCAGATTTGGGGAGATTTAAATTCCTTTTGGGACCTCTTAAAATAACTTTTACCGGGTGTGGGGTGTCAGAGACATCGTCTCAGGGCCTGATGTCCCTCTTGATCTTCTCGGAATCGAATTCTTTATCTTCCAAGGAAGTTTTCTGGACTCCCTCATAGAATCATTTGCATTTTGTATTGATATACTAGTTTTTATTTCGATTTTACAAATATTAATATAGCCCCATCCGGGCCCGGGTTTTGCTCCGGTTTTCCTTCGGGTAGAGGCATATTTCTTAAACAGGTTCTCTAGGCTTTGTCTAGGGGCGTGTCTATTGTAACAATAAATCGTGAATTTAGTGTTATTTCAAATCTTATGATTTTTAAACACTACACTCAGAATAATCTATAATTCGATAATAATTTGTACTTGTAAATTTTTTGCATTAAATTACAAACATATTGACATTATATTAGTATTATAACTCGCAGCTAACTTTTTATCTTATCCAGGAACTTTCGCTGAAATTTTTTAATCCTCCTCTGCCTTGGGCCCATGATTGGAATTGATGGGATGGTCCCTTGCTTGCTTCCGGAGAGTCAATTAGTTTATTGTTCTCCACGTGGTCATACGCAGTTTGTACTGCTTTTTTTGACAATAAAATTTATTATTAAATTTTTTTTATTACTATACATATTTTATATTGATTTGAATTAAATATTATTAAAAAACAATATTCATTCATTTTTAAATTCTTATACTTACTAACTGTGGGGCCCAATCGGCGTACGCGTACATTGGTTTTAACTAATTGTGCCTGGGAGAGAATCATGCTTGTATTATTATTATTATTATTATTATTATTATTTTGATGTAGTGATGTTCACTTGACAGCTCTAAAGGTGTTCTAGCTGTTAATAATAATAATAATACAAATAACAATAATAATATGTATTTTTATCTCAGCTAATCCTGGTATCTTTCTTCGTCCAACCGGGAATGAACCACATTCCTAGAGTTGGATATAATCCATATAGCAGCAACAATACAGTTCCCAACAGAGCTGTGTTTTGAATTTCATTTAGATTTATACTGCCTTGTATTTTCTGTATGTATTGCTCTCTTGCTTTATTGGTGGTTCCTGATGCCCCTATTACTACTGGTATGACGCCTGTCTTCGTTTTCCACTCTCTGAATTTCTATTTTTAAGTCCGTGTATATTATTATTATTTTTTCAGCGTCTTCTTGTGAGATGTTCATATCTTTGGGCACGGCAATATCTATTACTGGACAAGTTTTGTCTCTATTGTTTCGCACTATAATATCAGGTTTGTTAGCAGCTACTGTTATTTCAGTTACTACTTACTGGTTCCAACTGATTGTTATGTCTTCTTTGATCATAGCTGGTTGTGGGTTATGTTCATACCACTTGTCGGTTACATCTATCTTGTACTTTTTACATATTCTGTAGTGTACAATTTTGAAAACATTCTCATCGCGGTGTATGTATTCATTTTCTGCCAGTATTGGGGAGCCAGAAACTATATGGTCTATTGTTTCTTCATACTGTTGGCACAGCCGACATTTACTATCTGTATTTTTTTTGAAAACGTGTCTCCTATAATATCTTGTTTTGATGACCTGGACCTGTGCTGCTACTAGGAGGATCTCAGTTTCTCCCTTGAGATGACCTGCTGTCAACCACTTAAATGACTTTTCTCTATCAATTTATTTTACATCTTGCATATTGACTGTCCATGCATAGGTTTCCTTCTCCACTTCTCAAAAATTGTTTTTGGATTGGTTGTAACTAACTGTGCTCGGATTATTATTATTATTATTTTGTGAAATTGTGTTTTCTCTGTCCAAACAGATAGTAGGGGCGGGCTTATACACCAAGTCGGTTGTTATTATTATTATTGTAGTTGAATATGATGGTTTGTTTCCGGTTTTGTCTGTGATTGTTATGTCTGCTCTATTGTGTTTTAACGTATTGCGTGTTAGAATAGTTCGTTCGTAGTACAATTTGACTTGATCATTCTCCAGCATCGACTCGGGTATTATATTTATTTATGGTGAACGTTCACAATATTTATAGTATGGTGAACGTTCTGGAACTAGAAGAAAATTGTGGGCGATTTCTTGGTGTACTATGTTGCAGATTTTATTATTATTATTGTTGTTGTTGGGGCTTTAGGGCTCGCAGACAACTAGGTCATTAGGCTCCAAGCTTGATTTAGAGCTCTAACAGGGAAACCTAACATGT
Organism: Laupala kohalensis; assembly: GCA_002313205.1. Taxonomy (NCBI): domain Eukaryota; kingdom Metazoa; phylum Arthropoda; class Insecta; order Orthoptera; family Trigonidiidae; genus Laupala; species Laupala kohalensis. The sequence continues at coordinate 771,264 of NNCF01129083.1, read as the reverse complement.
GAAATACACAGGGAGCTTGCTGGGGCGGAGCTCTGGAGGTAAAACCACTAGCCAGACAAGCCAGTCTAGTAAATAAAGGAAAAAACGCGTGAAAATATAATGTGATATCAATAACAGTTAACAAATGTTGAGTTTTTGGCGTATCTTTTTTTTTTTTTCAACTATAATAATTGAGTTTGTTTGATTAATTTCGAAACATTTTTTTGATTAGAGAAGTTTTTTAGATTTAAAATAAATAACAGAAAAATACACTCAAATTTCGTGTGACGTTCCTGGGTACTATTTGTTATTCTTGGGAATTTTTTCGTAGTATTTCACAAATTCAAGAGAAAATAATTTCCAGTTCTTTTCCATTTTAAGTAAATCCAAAATGTTTTCTCGTTCGAGTTCGAAATCTCTCTAAGAACTTAACACCACTCACAATACCTGTATTTTATCACCTTAAAGATATGATAAATGTTGTTGTTGCGTAACCATTCTCGTAATAGAAGTTCTTGACGGTCCATAACAAAACGATTTTGTCTGCTCGCAACACCTTGTACTACGAGCGACATGTTGCATGTGGATATTACGATAGCTCGTGGACCGCGCTGCGGTGTGTAACATCTCACCAAAAACATTCCTGTAAAAAGGAAAGGCAAATAAAATGTGCGAGATCGGGTCACCATGGTAAAATCATCTATAGAAAAGCCCTAGTAAGTTTTGAACAAAATAAACATCACTCAATGTCATTTTTCTCTCAAAATTTGGCTGCTATGAATTGTTACAAAGCATCGAAGTTTCTAGAAGAAATTGACATTACAAAGTATGAAATAAGTTTACATTATTAAGTAATAATAAATTTATTGTCAAAAAACAGTACAAACTGCGTATGACCATGTGGAGGGCATAAACTAATTTACTCTCCGGAAGCAAGCGAGGGACCATCCCATCAATTCCGATCAAGGCAGAAGCGGATTCAAATTTTTTTTTGCATAAGTTCCTAGATAAGATATAAAGTTAGCTGCGAGTTATAATACATATATAATGTCAATATGTTTGTAATTTAACGCAAATATGTTTGTAAATTTACATGTACAAGTTATTATCGAACTATAGATTATTCTGAGTATAGTGTTTAAAAATCATAAGAGTTGAAAAAACACTAAATTCACGATTTATTGTTACAATAAACATGCCCCTAGACAAAGCCTAGAGAACCTGTATAATAAATCCGCCTCTACCAGAAGGAAAAACGGAGAAAAACCCGGGCCAGGATGGGGCTACAGAATTAATGTACACAACCGTGCCAAAGTTGAGTACACATAAAACTAAATTAATATGAGCCATACGGCAACACAATCATAATATGTTGTGGCTTTTATTATGTTCAGAAAAAAATTCTGATTACTGCCTTAGTTAATATTCAATTTGACATTGTTACTACTTATTTCAGTGCGTTTTACGGTTAATATGTTTACTAGTGGGACTTTCGTTCTTTACCGCGATATTTTTGATCGCACTTCGCTAGTATCTTTTTACTGTTCCTAACTATTTTGTTTTATTCGTATTACTAAGTGACATGACAAAACATGAGTAAAATACTAAAGACATGAATGTCATTCAAATGTTGCAAGTGTAAATGACACATCTGGTCAATAAATTAGCACGTGAATCTAAAATACACTTATGTTATTTTATCAAGTAATACGAGCCAAATCGCTCTTTTACAAAAAAATTACATTTGAGGCAACACTAAGGTGGACATAACTGGTCAATGTTCACGCTAAACAAAACATTACTAACAATTGATAAATATATTCATCCTTTCGAAATTCATATCATTTGTATGATAAAAGAAGAAACAATTCAGTTTTGTTTATGACTTCATTTACACACAAAGTTCATAAAATCGTATTATGCAATTCAAGCTGATATATAATTAAATATTAATTGCGCTATTAAGATAACATCATTTTGTAATTAAAGTCCTTCACAACATTTTATTTAAGAAACTTTTCACACGTGATTTGAACACACTTATTCGATCCGAGTTTCTCATTTCATCTGGTAAAGCGACATAACCTTGGAAAAGTCGAGTGAAAGTAATAGTTCGTAAGTCCCGAGAACTCGATAACTCCCTTCAGTTACGAAGTCAGTTTCGAGGCATGGCGTGTTTGCACCATTTCATTAAAATTCTTGTAAAACTTAAACTATTCGTCCAAATTTTACGATTTAAAGACGATTTTTATCTTTGTAAATTCCACAAAAACAAATAATTCATTAAGTTTGATGATCACTGATTTTTTCCTTCTTAGATTACTCTCTTAAATTGACGTATTTTGACAGTTCAATTTTTATAATGTGCCGATATTCTTTTGTAGGAAAACATGGCGTCCCGGACTTTTTTGTAGAACTCGTTCGGTCAAACAATATTTCCATGCCTAGTTCTCACCTATCTCTAACCGTTTAGGCAGCGAAAGCAAATTTAACTCTTCAACTATTAACGTCCATTACGTAATTTAATTAAATAAATAGTTAAAAACTTACGACCATTTTTTGGACGAATCTTTTTATTGTAAAAATATTATCCGTCCAAAAAGAGGTAGTAAGTTTTTAACTATTTAAAAATAACTTTTTTTCTTTTATTGACATTTATCGTCAAAAACCATTTCTATCTTTATCACAGGTTTTTTAAATAAAATTTAGCCTGTGTTCATTGTGGACAGCACTTTCACGTTACGCAATTACGTATTAGTATGGATGTTCCGTAACAATTAACGGCGACCAGATAATAGAGTAGTTAGGATTTGGAAGAGCAATAGATCTGTATAAGCTTATTATACTATTTCTTAATTCGTAATATCTAATTGAAAACACATAATTTTCTTTTTAAAAACATTAAAAAACATCACTTGTTGTAAGAATAACATAGTTGGTGAGGCAAGTTTAACTTGTCTATAGCCTTCCTTCATGGAGGCACGATAGTTTATTTAAAAAAATAAAATTTATTGGTATTAATATTTGGATAATTGGAACATTAAAAAAAATATAGCAGCAGCCCTGAAGACGATGCCAAACTAGCATCGGAACGTTGGCCATGTATCAGTGAATAATAATAAAGTATTTTAAATCTTGAATTCTACGGCCTTTATAATGATAGTCTATAATAATGTTCGCATAATTAGTGTCCTTTAAATTTAAAATATATCAAGACAATCTGTGTAGAATCAGTATTATATCTAAGTTTAAAAAAAAATGTTCGGATCCCTCCTCAGTATGTACTTCAGCGCAAGAAACAAGTTGATGGCGGAAGTTTCAGATCGGAAGCTCTGCATCCGGTCACTCCACGTGAAAACATTCAATGAGGCTGCAACAGCACTTCCACTTCCTTCCGACGGCTCGTGTCCGGTGTTTCCTCGCGGTGAAATATCCTTAAAAACGCGTCTACAAAGTAGTCATCATCATAATAATAAATTTATTGCCAAAAAAGCAGTTATAAACTGCGTAAGACCACGTGGAGGACAATAAACTAATTTACTCTCCGGAAGCAAGCAAGGGACGTATTCCATCAATTCCGATCAAGGGCAATTCCTAAGGCAGAGGCGGATTCAAATTTTTTTTGCATAAGTTAGCTGCGAGTTATAATATATATATATATATAT
>NNCF01129083.1:669010-767512 GCA_002313205.1 Laupala kohalensis | reverse complement strand
ATTCTGAGTATAGTGTTTAAAAATCATAAGAGTTGAAAAAACACTAAATTCACGATTTATTGTTACAATAAACACGTCCCTAGACAAAGCCTCGAGAACCTGTATAATAAATCCGCCTCTACCCGAAGGAAAAACGGAGAAAAACCCGGGCCAGGATGGGGCTACAGAATAGGAATTCATCCATCCATCCTAATATATACAAGCTTCTCACGACTAAACCACTCAACCGACCGTGATGGAGTTTGGCAAGGAGATAGTTCAGATGTCCAGGATGGACATGGGCTAACGTTTATTTTTAAAATGTGCGATAAGAAAGCTAACATTGTTTTTGACAATAAATGTCGATAAAATCGAGAAAAAAACGGGGTATATTTGCTTACGCTGCCTAAACGGTAAGAGATAGGTGAGAACTATGAATGGCAATATTGAGTTCTGCAATAGAGTCCGTGGCAGCATAAGTCTATCCACAAAAATGAACTTCAATTATCGATAAAACGTAATTAAAAATAGAAGTGTTAAAATTCTGTAATTTAAGGAGGAAAAAATCAATCATCATTAATGGATTATTTGCTTCGTAGATAAAACACGTCTTTAAATCGTTTAGATTTTACGAGAATTTCAATGAAATTGTGCAGCCGCGTCGTGCGTCGGAAGCAAAAAATTCGACCAGCGTGGTTTGTGTTATATTTAAATACAAATTCGTTGGTATTCTTTATTAACGCGAACCGAATTACTTTTATTCTTATCTTAGGATTCTGCTGAAATGTTAAATCCGCCTCTGTCTCGATCGGAATTGATGGGATGGTTTCTTGTTTGCTTCCGGAGAGTAAATGAGTTCATCGTCCTCCACGTTTTAACTGCTTTTTTGAAAATAAATTTATTATTCATCATAGTATTTGCTTAGTTTATCCTCATTCATTATATGGACATAAATATTATTCTGTAAATATTTATCTCATTAATTTTATTTTTTTAATTTTATTAGTCTACCTTTTGTAATTTGTTTGTAGATCCACTGATGATGATGGCCATGCCGTCGAAAACAGGATATAAAATAAATAATTTGGTTACCACCACAAAACGTTGAAATCTTGTTAATAACGTATTTGCCAAACAAAACGGACGCGTGGGTTTCATTTAATCACTGGAAATAGTAAAATTGTCGATGATGATTAAAATATATTATAATGAATTAAAAAATGACAAACATTTATTTTAAAAAATATACTTAGTAGTGCATGATCTTCGTGGAGGGCGGATGCAAGTCGCAATTTGATGTCGTTATATCTTTGAAAGACTTTAATACTTTGAAAGTACATTTGTTGTAAGTTACTTTGCATTTAAGCGTACAATTCTAACCTTAAGTTCAACTTCCTTTTGTGAAGGCTTCAATTCAACGATAAATTTCATAATAAATACCCTTAGGTTTAAAAACTTGATATGTAAACTCGTATGGATTAACATAAGAACGCAACTAAAATTTTAGAAACTTAGAATTTTGGAATGGCAACAATCTTTTCATCCCAGAATACATCTATGAAGCTAGTTTTATCAAATTCGTTTGAGCAGTTTTCGAAGCTGTTCCACTTATTCAAACATGCTCGTTTAATATTTTAGCATTTAAATATAATTTCTTGGGATTTTTTCTTCCATTGTAGAATTTGTAAATGGGAAATGTAGCGTGCTATTGCAGCTTACCTACATGGAGCGATAGGAGGTAGGAGGGTAGAATGGTATTAGTATAGGTGGGCCGATTAGCTGGGTTTACCAACAACTTGGCCCAAGTGGGAGGGTTAGTAATAGAGTTATTGATACTTGCGGGAGGTGGAGGGTTCGCTTTTCAGTATTCACTGCTATATGAATTTGGACATTCATGTAAAAAGCTACACATGTTTCTGACCCCACCGGGAATCGAACTTGGGATGACTTGAAGAGCAAGAACGCTACCACCTGAGCAAACAGAGGGGTTTTCTTGGGATTAAGTGACAATTAAAGATTTGGAATTCTCTTCGTACAGAGCATCATCTTCAGGGCAGCAATAAAAGTATTAATATGAAAATACAAAATATACCAAATATACAAAATATATATAAACAAAGAACTTAAAATTTGGAAGGCACGAAAATTACTAACAAATATTACTAAAATTACTTAATTAAAAACTTCAAAGGACTGTGGGGTAATTTACGAACGATCTCACTCTCGTTAGAACCAAAGTGTTTGATCTGTAGGGAGAGAGATACCGTATTTTAATTCCATCCAAGATTCTGTTGCATAAATTAGTAAACCTTCATTGTATTTAATGTATTAATAAATTGTAACTATTAAAAATAAATATTGTAACCATGACCAATTTTTCTTTTTAATATATTTTCATTGCAGAGCAAATTTAAAAAACATTTGAACTAGGACATACCTTTCTGATTGAATTTTGTTTCAGTTGCATTTTCTTGCATCATTTACGCACGAAAATAAGCGGTTGATTTCTGTTATCTTCGACTTTCAAGTGCAACAGTTTTTTAGTGTTTTCTACTTCGCCAGTTTTCCCGTGATTGCGGAAGCTTTTCTAAATAAGAGACTCAGAAAAAAATCCTTCGTTTTTCTGGAGTGCTTTACGCAAATTTGATAAAGAGCTTTATGAAATTTGGAATTTTGTGGAAGTGACTTGAGCATCTTCACAACTTCGTTCTCGACGACCTGAAATCTTTTAAAACCATTAGTTAAAATGATATAATTTGATCATGTAATTCAATTTTAAAATTTTTTTAATTCTTCAAATATTTAGCTATAAAAACCAAGATGCAGTCATGCCTTTTTTCTTCCAGAATTCTAGAAATAAAAATTTAGTACTTGAAAATTTTTTGTCTTATCGTATTGTACATATTATAAAGTCACTTTCCATGTCTGTCTGTAAATCTGTTTGTCCTCTTAAAAGTCGAGAACCACTAAACCCGTTTTCTTGATTCTTTTCTAATTCATTGACGTGATCTCTGGCAAGGTTTGCGTATATATTTTGCCATCTTCGGTATCACAAGTATTACGAAATAACGATATTAGACCATCAAGTCTGGGGAAAATCAATCTTCCAAGACATATATTCGCTTACGCTGCCTAAACGGTTAGAGGTAGGTGAAGATAAAAAGTTAGCTACGTGTTATAATACTAATAGAATTAATACGTGTTAATACGTGTTATAATACAAGTTTGTAATTTAATACAAAAAATTTAATTTACATGTACAAGTTATTATCGAACTATAGATTATTCTGAGTATAGTGTTTAAAAATCATAAGAGTTGAAAAAACACTAAATTCACGATTTATTGTTACAATAAACACGCCCCTAGACAAAGCCTCGAGAACCTGTATAAGAAATCCGCCTCTAACCGAAGGAAAAACGGAGAAAAACCCGGGCCAGGGTGGGGGTACAGAATTCATGTACCCAACCGTGCCAAAGTTGAGTACACACAAAACTAAATTAATATGAGCCATACGGCAACACAATCATGCAAGAAAATAGTTTTTGAAATTGTTATAAGTTATAAGTTGTTTAAAAAGTACTACAGCAATGGCGTGATAAAGTATAAGACGAATTTAACTTTTATTAAAATCAATAAATTCTTTTACATTGTAGAAGCACTGGTGCAGGAGTTAGTTTTTAACCGCGGATTTGAAGATATTCAATTTCATAATGTCTTTTATATTCTTGGGCAGGACAATAAACAATAAATTATTAAACGCGTTAACATTTATGTTTGTTTATTTAGATAAAGATTTTTTTCAAAGCCAAGAAACGACTTTGAGTATAAAAGATGTGACACATACGAAGGCAGACGATCGGTTTGAATCCGTCTCTGCCTGAATGCAGCGTGAACAAGAGAAAGGCGCGAATGTCGCTGCCTCGTGATGCGAATCGAGAAGATAGCGACGCGATGATGCGTCTGTTGAAGCGAATAACGCGACGTTTCTGTGCCTCGACGACTGCGTCGCGTCGCGTCGCGCTTTCCGCCTCAGGTGACACGAAGAACGAACGCAGACGGTGCGAGTGCGGGTTTACACATTCTGTTCTATAGCTTCAATGAATTAAACGTGCAGTTCCAGTTACACAGTTGTACCAGATACGGGTACGACATGTGCAAGATTTCGTTGATGCAGTTGCGAAGTACTTTCCACCCAGATCTACAGTGGTGTACAGCTGTGGAAGGCGAACTGGTGGTGTAGCGGTTAACACCCTTGCGATCTAAGTCCCGGCTGGTCGCCGTTTTCACTTGACCCAAAGCTATCACGTATAATCTCCACGTGTAGGGTACACGGAAGAAATATGTACTTACTTCCCTATTGTCTTCAAATGAAGAAATAATTAAGAAATGAGTGGTCGTCGACATGAATTTGAACTGCGTAGTAGGCTAAATAGAGAAACGATCATATACCTTTGTAGGATTTTCCAAGTTTGGTCAGTAAATGCTTCCGAGGGGTCTTACACTGAAGGAGAGATGAGATTTTAGGAGAAATGGGATGCAAACCTTGAACAAATCCTAATCTCTCAATCAATTTCCTTCAATTAATCGATCTTTCCACGTATCCAAGACGAATCGGACTGCCTCTGTCTCATGCACAATGTTTCGAACTACATGTTTCGTCTGTGTAATAAATATTCAAACTTTTATTCAAAAGAGAATAGTTCGGTTTATCTGTAAATCTCACATCCGAAATTCGTGTAAACCTTTATTTAGAGAATTAAATATTCTCCCTCTCCCTTGCATATTCATTAATGTTAAGACAGAATTATTAAAATCCCACACCTACTTAAGAAGAAACAGTATAGTTGACGCCAACAGCACTCGTAATAAGGCTAACATTCAACGTCCTTGCGTGTCGTCCACTTATTATTTTAATAAAAGAAGTTAATGAAAAGTTACATTTCCTAATAAATATTGTTTTCCATGACTTCAGACGATGTAAATTATGTTAATATCTCCTATATTTTGTCACCCCATTGTTAAAATACTCTGGATACCGATTCAATTCCTTTATTCGCGTATGTTGGTTTTATTCCTTTTTATTTTTAATAGTTTATTTGTAATACACAACCTTGGCACGGTGGAATACATTATCTCTGTAGCCCCATCCAGACCCGGGTTTTTCTCCGGTGTTCCCCCTGGCTGTGGCGGATTTTCCATAGATGGGAATGTCATTTAATACTTTTCTTATTATTTATTTCGAATTCTATATCTACGATTCATTTTGGAATAATGAATTGATAATAGTAAATAATTTGTTTAAAAAATATATAAGTATTAAATCGTCCACTACCCTTATACCCTTCATCGGAATTGATGGGACGGTCCCTTGCTTGCTTCCGGAGAGTAAATTAGTTTATTGTCCTCTACGTGGTCATACGCAGTTTGGACATGCTATTTTGGCAATAATGTTTGTTTATTATTTAATAGGTGGAAGAAATTTAAAAATGGTATTGATTCAACTGAAAGTGAAACTGAAATTAATTAAATTTAAGCATTACATTTACATTTATTCACATCCCGGATTTTGGAGTCGAAATTTGTTATTTTAATACTTATGATTTATAAACACAATTTCTCGAATAATCTACAGTTCGATAGTTATACGTACTTGTGAAATAATTTTTTTGTGTTGAAGACAATTGTAGCTAACATTTATCTTATCTAAGGAGTTTGCTGAAATGTTAAATCCTTAGCCTCTGCCTTAGGGCCCTTGAACTGAATTGATGGAATGGTCCCTTGCTTGCTTTCGGAGAGTAAATTAGATTATTGGCTTCAACGTGGTCACTCGAAGTTTGTACTACTTTTTTTGACGATACATTTATTATTAAAATTATCGTTATAAGTTTCTTTCAATTTAACAACTATGACTTCCACTGTGAACTTGCGCTTGATCTAGTTTTTACCAAATATCAATGGGACTAAAGGAAGATTTTATACAAAACCACCACTTTTTTTTTTCATTTCCTTTTTGCCTCCTGGCTACCTTGAGTTTATAGCAAAGCAATACAAGGTTCATTATGGTATTATTCAGATTTATTTTTGCCCTGCGCAGCGCAACTTAGCCACCATTTAGGTGTTAACCGTCCCCTCCGTGTGAAGGCGTGCGCAATCTACCTTCTTTCTACTCATTCTTTTCTATAATCTCTTTTATATTCATTAATTTACCGACATATTCTTCGAATACTTCACGTATCATACTGTTCTATTATTTTTGTACAAAACAATCACAATATTCGAGAGAGAAAAAAAGAACGGTTCTCTTGTAGTTCTATTCTGTGGGGGACGGAGAAGGACCACATCCACATCACAAGTTTCGCCAAAGAAGACATGAGTGGTGAGACCCATTATTATATTCCTCCAGTTAAAGCCACTTGAGGAGGCGGGATGTTCCTCGGAGAGAGCGATCCGACCGAGACGGTCCACTTGACGCGTGCGAAGCAGCTCAAGTTCTGCTCTCAGAATGTTGGGCTACATGCAAGACTGAGTCCCAGAATGCAAAATTGCAAGAGGGGGGGGATAGCGTTTTTATAATCCATGTTTTTTAAGCGTTTTAAGAAAAAATAGATCAAGTAGGATGAAAAGTTGTAACATTCACTCCCGGCGCTTCAACCAATATTTGGGTGCAAATATTTCTTCCGTGTGTCCTACACGCGTAGATGATATGTGACAACGTTCGGTCACGTGAAAAGGGCGACGAGCCGAGAATGGAATCCGGGGCTCCTGCTTGTCACATTTGTCACGTACCTCCTCCACGTGTAGGGTACACGGAAGAAATATGTACTTAACGTACCTTAACACGTAGGTTAAGTGTGAAACCGGTAATTAAGTGCACACTGAATAGTGTGCCGCCTGGTTCACTTATCTCATGCATGGGGATGTGTCTCAGGTCTTCCGGTCTTTTAGGTCTGGGTGGAAATGGTCTACAGAAATCGTGGAAGGCGAACGGGTGGTGTAGTGGTTAACACCCCTGCGATCAAAGCAGAAGTGCCCGGGTTCGATTCCCGGCTCGTCATTTTCTCCTGTCGGAAAGTTTTCAATATTTGGGTCTCAACTTTTCCTACTATTCTGGTCTTCTTAAATAAAAAGTTTTAAAGTTAATGAGAGACGGAAAGAAAAAGACATGAAAAATCACTCTTCAATTTGACTAAACCGCTTCGGCGTCATTCAGCCCCTTTCTCAGACTCGTAGAGAATGATCCGAGTCTTCTCTCTTCGGATTACGTTGACCGACCGTTAGATAAAGAAAAGAAAAGAAAAGTAGGAGGGAAATTTGAAATTGAATTTTGAACAATGAGTCAACGTAACTTTACATTTGCCGTTACGAAAGCTGAAATCTCAAATATTGACATGTTTAAGAAAAAAGGCCGTAAGAAAACTCTTCTATTCAGAAATTACTTTCAAATCTATATTTTAACGCATAATACTAACAAACGTAGTGGGTGTTTTTTAATTCTTTATTATTAAAAATTCTTTTACTAACTAACGAAAGGACTGATATTTCCATGCGTTGACAACCTCCTTTAAGAGGTACATTTATTTCTACATATCTCGAATAATCCAGGTTTGAATCTCAAGGACGTTCTTCTTTATAGCTCGTACAAGATTACTAAAGTATAAATCTGCTGAACCGCTATAAAATTTATCTCACCAGAAATATTCAAAGGAGAATTTTCTAACTTTATTGTTACCAATACTTTATAGCCGCTAGTAGCAACCGGATTTTATTGTTCTTTTGAGTACTGGTCCATCCAATCTTGTCAATCCGAAATAATGCATTTTCGTTATTCCATTTTATTTGACTTATGATACCATATGAGTTCATAGAAGTCAAACTAGTTCGGTGTATACATGAGCTGTCTTTGAATTTCAACGCGCCTGTTAACCTTAGTAAGGCAAATGTGTTAATAAGCGATGAATATTTAGAGATTACATAAATTTCTTCTCTCGCTTAATTATCATCTAAATCTTCTCATGTAAATCTCACTCCTACTATTCAATTAAACTTTGTTTCGGGAATTGAATATACTATATTTTCTTTATATTAAAGTTTATGATACCGTGGAGTGTGTTAAGATTGTTCTCTATAGCGTGTTTAAAGAAAAAAATTATTAAAATAATGTTTTCTGCGTTGCCAATCACTACCAAACGAAATTAGAATATTCGATCTTTAATTGCTGTTCAAAACAAAAAATTAATTATTAAGGTGACAATCGCGTTCAGGTGCAATGTGCGGACTTGATCCGGAACAAGAAGCTGTACCAAATTTAAATTCCTCTCCACATTCTAACGTCGATTCCATTTCTCGTGAATCACAAACACTTTGCGAAAATAAAATAATTACATTTCATCATAATGTCGAATCCCTTTCAAACAAATTGACAGACATTCAAATCCTGGTACACGAAAGTCGATTCGATTTGCTATGCCTCACAGAGCATTGGCTTTCAACTAACAACATCAACGATACTGCTATTTCTAATTATTATTTAGCAAGTTCTTACTGTCAGCAAAATTTTAAAGGCAAAAATCCCCACGGAGGTACGTGTATCTACGTTCGTAATGATATTTTATCTTCTCCACTGACAGGCTACGAGAACTTCTGCGTATACACTGTGTTCGAATTTTCTGCAGTTAATCTGACCGACACCGGTATTGTAGTTTTGTGTATTTATAGACCTCAACAAACAGATCTTGACATACTTTTCGGAACTTCCAAATTGTTTTAAAACATATCACACATAAATCTACTAAATCTATCGTTATATGTGGTGCTTTCAAAATCGATTTCCTTAATACATCCGACTCTGCACATTCACCAATTAATCGATTCAAGAATCATTTCGATTCTTTCAACTTATTACTACGATAAACGACCCCATTCGCCTCTCTGGATCATCTGAAAAACTGCTAAATCAAATTATCGTCAACAATGGAATCTCGTATCTCTCTCAAGTGTTTATAGCCGGATACAGCGATCACCTTGCTCTAGTATTGACTATTTAGTATATAATAAACTAAAACCACTTAAAATCCTTTACAAGTTTTCTAGAGAGATAAATGACACAAATCAATTCATTATTATAAATTATTTGCGTGAAGAAACATAGAAAGATGTTTACAATTGCCAAAACACCGACGACAAATTCAATGTTTTTATCTCAATATTCCTAAAACATTACAACTAGCTTTCCCGTAAAACGCAAGTTAATTAACACAAAGAAATACAATAGATGGATCACCCAAGGGATTACAATTTCTTCAAAAAAAACGCCGTTTATATTATCTTTCAAAACTCTATTACCAACCACCCGAATTCCATAATTATTTTCGTAAATATAAGACTATTCTTCGAAAAGTAGTCTATGCAGATAAAGTTATGGAAAACGACAGGTAGGTACTAAAATCGAACAACCGGATGAAAACCATGTGCAATATTCATAAAATTTACACGTCAATTTCTGAAAATCGCGAAGAAAATATTTCTCTACTAAACGATGACAAAATCGTATCAAAGCCTCAGGACATCACAAATTTGTTTAATTCTTACTTCTCAGAAGTAGGTAAAATAACGAACTCAAAATACCCCATCCTGGCCCGGGTTTTTCTCCGTTTTTCCTTCGGGTAGAGGCGGATTTCTTATACAGGTTCTCTAGGCTTTGTCTAGGGGCGTGTTTATTGTAACAATAAATCGTGAATTTAGTGTTTTTTCAACTCTTATGATTTTTAAACACTATACTCAGAATAATCTATAGTTCGATAATAACTTGTACATGTAAATTTACAAACATATTTGCGTTAAATTACAAACACATTGACATTATATATGTATTATAACTCGCAGCTAACTTTTTATCTTATCTAGGAACTTTTGCTAAAATTTTTGAATCCGCCTCTGCCTTAGGGCCCTTTATCGGAATTGATGGGATGGTCCCTTGCTTGCTTCCGGAGAGTAAATTAGTTTATTGTCCTCCACGTGGTCATACGCAGTTTGTACTGTTTTTTGACAATAATTTTATTATTATCTAAATCAATGTCTTCCAATTATATCCACGCACGTACCCTATTCTATGTTCACTTCCGAAACTAACGCTAGTGAAGTCATGAGAATCATCAGCTCCTCAAAAAACAAATTCTCAACAGGCATAGATATATACCCGAGTTTATTGTTTAATTTTCGGCCCACGCTATATTAAATCCACTCATAAATTTTTTAAATAGTTCTTTATCGGAAGGGGTGTTTCCTAACATACTTATGAGATCTTAAGTGAAACCTTGACACAAGAAAGGAAACAAACTTAATATTGAAAATTACCGACCAATATCTCTACTACCCACTTTCTCAAAAATCCTAGAAAAATTGTTCCATAAGCGTCTTCTAGATTTTTTATCAAAAAATAACATTCTCTCTGACGATCAACTCGGTTTTAGGAAATCCTTTTCCACGACAAGCGCCATATTTTCTTTCTTAAACGATGTTACCACATCTCTTGACTGTTTAGAATATCCTCAGTGTGTTTTTCTTGACTTATCCAAAACATTCGATGTCATCGATCACGAAATTCTCCTTTCCAAATTGCATTCTTTAGGCATTCGTGGACTTCCACATCAATGGCTAACTTGTTATTTAAAAGATAGATATGAACAGGTCGAAATATCCTATACTAAAAATAAAATACTTCAGCGTTATCTTTCAGAAACAAAGCCACTTACCTGCGGAGTACCCCAAGGTTCATTTCTCGGCCCTATACTCTTTTTATTGTATGTGAACGACATGTCATCATCCACATCAGATTGCAAAATGGTCCTTTTTGGTGATGATTCTAATTTACTGTGTAAGCACGCCAATTAAAGTGTGTTACGCATTCGGAATATTACTTAACGTAGTTAGTGCAAGTAAATTAGTTTGTTGTTCTCTGCGTGGTCATACTCAGTTTGTACTGCTCTTTTTACCATTAATTTATTATTATTATTATTATTATTATTATCATTAAGGTGGGTCTAACGCTCCAAATTAGTCAAATCACCGAGAAGAACAACTGATTTCATTATTTCTATTGCGATTGTTTTATAACACAATACTACGAATTGTAATGGTGAGAAAACATGATTTAAATTCCATCTTCTGTTAATAGCATAGTATAAACAATATTCAGGGACTAGTTTGAAATGTATTGGAGCATTTGCAAACATGGCGGCTGAGCGCAACTAGTGCGTGAATTGTGTTTCTCATCCCAGAACAAGTTAAATAGGTTTCGCCTATCTCCCGTGATAAAAGTGATGTAGAAATTATTGCGGGAATCGACTACATACGCAATTAAACTGAAATGACTTTCGTGTTTCCCCCATAAGACGCAATGCATTACACCATCAATTAAAATTGCAGTAATTTTGCAATGAGGATATGAAATTCGTTTTTTTATGTCCATTATAGATATTTTAGTGATTTAATTGTACCTACGCTAGTACTCCCTTAAATTTGCCAGTAACTATGAACTTGAATGATATTTGCGTATTCAGAAGCGAATAAATTCGTATTCACTAGGAAGTTACAATATATTACCAGATGTATTTCCGGGTAACCAGGACAACATTGCAATCATAGTTAGATCGATGTTGACAAGCTGCTTTCTTAACACCTTCATCACGCTAACTGTGATAGAAGACTGCGTACTAATAGTATTCACAACATGAATAGTAATTCTAGGAATTAGAAATATTACACACACGCACGCATATACATACATATACATACATATANATATATATATTACAATTACTCAAGTATCAAAATACTTTTATATTAAACGTACCGCAGTATATATTAAATGTGGCGTTTCTTGCTTATTCGAAATAAGAGCACATTCGGAGTGCGGTGTAGCCAGGTGAATGGAATCTAAGGGCATATAAAATGCTCAGAGGTAATAGTAGTGTAGTGATGTGATATGTGCATAATTGTCGCATCAATCCTTTCTTGGTTTTATATTTTTTATAGTTATTAATTTCTTTTCATTATATTATATCAATTATTTGTACATTAAGGTTATAGGAGGAGGAATGGTATATGTGTGTATATTAAAGCGTGCTTGTACGTATGAGTGTGCGTCTATATCTGTTTGTAAGCTAAGATATGTTTGTGTACGTATGTGAATATACACACTGATCCTCAATTAGTTAATTAATTTCTTAAATGTAATTTCTTTTTCGGTGTTACCTTGTGTACTAATTTTCGAACCATTTTATACCATGTGAGTGTATTTTATCGATATTTGGGCGATGTGATGTAATTTAACCTCTCATTATAGTATTATGTATACTTTTATTATATCTGCCGCCGAGAATTCTCTCTCACAAATTAATAAATTATTATTATATTTCAAACAATTATACCGAAATTTGAATTTTAGTGATACAGTATTCATTTATACGCAAATCTCCGTCCTTCATTCTGAGACATTTTGACCAGAGGGAATCTTTCATTGGAGAAGAGATCGCTGATCTTCGCTCCGACAGAATCGCATCCATATGAAACAATTGAGCCGATAAGCGGCGATTTCCACCTTTGTGCAAAATAATTTCAGGGACGGATCAAGGATTTGATTTTAAGAGAAGCCCACAACAGGTGCTCTAGAGTCCCACAACTGGAAATTCTTTTACAAAGAAATACAGTAGAAGTCACCATCTGCTGTTTTGTAGGCTTCAATTGGGATAAAATAATGCATACTTTTTCTATTAACAACCTTTTAATTTCGTGGTACTGCCATAAATATTCGCCTGTTTTCGCTAACATCTGCTCATTTTCAGCAAACATTTTTCGCTAACATCGGCAGGAAATGTTATTCATCTCGCGAAGCATATTTCAAATCTTATTGTAATATGATTGTATTGGATGAAGTCTGTGGCGCAAATGAAATATTCCTAAGATGATTAATAACATTAGACGAAGATTCATGAGAAGCCGTGGGGAGAGATTTGAGCACCTGTTTTGCCTTTCCAACAGAGACCGGGTTTTACCTCTCTGAGCACAAACAACCTCTGGTAAAAAATACTTTGAACACCGAGAAAATATTTGTAATGGCTTATATTTCCTTCGTGTGGAGAAGACTTGTGATAACTTTCGGACAGGTGAAAATGGCAACGCGTCGGAAATCGAACCAGGGACCGCTTACTGTGATCGCAGGGGTGTTAGCCACTACACCACCCATTCGTCTTCCGCTATTGTATCCCACTTCCAACCAGACTCGACTGAAAGACCAAATACTTATCCCTTGTGAGAAGGGGATGTGACGACATCATTTTCACGTGACCGAAACGTTATTCAGTAATCGTTATCGAGATAAATAAATAAATTTAAGATCTACGACCTTTTGATAGACGAATATTTATTTTGTGCTTCACCAGAACACAACGTTTCGATTCTAGGTTTGAAACGTCGTCAGGTGAAGCAAATTCGAACAAGAAACATCACACTAAGGTAGTACCAGCTTAGGTAGAATTAAATCATTCAAATATCTTAAATCGGCGTAAATAAACAGAGTAACATGTATTTATTCTTCCTTATTCACAACTTCCGAGTGCCTACTCGGGGAGGAATGTTTGCAACGTCAACAGCCAGATGGAATTTGCGTACGGATTTGGGAGTCGAGGCGGGTGGTGCAGTGGATAGCACACCTGCGGCCAGAGAAGGTGGTCCCGGGTTCGAGTCCCGGTCCGTCGCAATTTTCACCTGGCTGTTGACGTTGCATGTATTTATTGTTTTTTAAAATTGAAAAACATACCTCGCCGATCATTTAAATGAAATAATTGCAATTATAATTTATGTTGAAATACATTGCGTGTTATGGGGAAACACTTATTTACACAATAAGACAATCTTTTATATCGCGAAAGTGATGGAAGATTACTTTCATTTATAGTATTTTTTTGTATTTTTAAATCACTTTTATGTATAGGTCATCTGAGAAAGATATTTCACTTTTTCCGAAGTGAGATGCATCAATCACGAAACCGTCTCGCTCGGCCGCCATGTTGTTACATGCTCTCGTGCATTTCAAGCGAGTCAAGCGACTTCCTGAATATTATTTGTACTGAATATTATTAACTGATCGATAGAAACTAAATCATGTTTTTTCATCATTATTATTCATATTGCTGTGTTGTATAACAATTAGAATAAAAGTTTAAAAAAAACAATTTCACACCTCAGTGATTTGGCTAGCGCTGCTCTCGCCTTAAACGTAAATTTAAACTCAAAACATGTTTACAAAAGCAGTAATCACTAATATGTTATAATATTGTATTGTTCCTGACGACGACTCTAACCTACGGTCGAAATGTTGTGTTCTTTTAAGCACAAAATAAAAGGTCATCGTCCAACAGAAGATCGTAAGTCTTTAGTTATGTATTTATCTTGATTATATTATAGACGTTAACAGTAGAATAAGGAATATTCGTTGTAACTCTCCAAAATATTATTTGCGTTTTACAAACAATTCGCTTGAATACAGATCCTATTTCTTTAGAAGCTTTATTAACTTCGTTTTCACATAAAAACCGTATCGCCATTTAGGAGCGGAACTGGCAGATATGAGGTAAGGCGTGGGAAGATACGTGTCCGAAGCCGATCCAAGTTCCTCAAATCCACAGTCATCCCGTGTGCAATTCCCGATGGGGGCCAGAGAAACGTTGTTAGCTTTTCACTTCAATGCCCAAGATCATACGCGATTGAAAAGCGATTCCACCTCCTACTACTCTTTGTATCACTAACTACTTCTACTAACACCTCCACGCAGGTCAAGTCGTTGGTAAACCCTACCTCCCATCGCCCCACGTAGATTAACTTCAATAACAATTTTCCTTTAACAAATACTGCAATGAAACAGAAACTGTCAAAAAGATGGAGACCTTGAATGAAGTTATACGTGTTCCCAGAATGTCTGACTCACACCCCGTCGCCGCTCATCGAGGGATGAATTCGAGGTGGATGAGGAAAAACGAAGATTCTAAAAACGAATTCTAAACGAAGATTCTTTACTCTCCCGATGTACTCAGCGGATGAGTTCGGTAACCTAACGTGTCACGTATCAAGTTGGCGACAGGGACCTGTAGTTTTGATCTTCAGACTCCGTGGCAGGGGTGGGAAAAGTTACGATTACGAACTTGAGTAACTTCCAGATAATATAAAGAACATTTATTTTGAAAGTAGGAGTAGAACGCTACATAATTTTGGAAGTGAAAAAAATGTTGGCGTCTTAGATACTAAGTAAAAACCTGGGAGGTAAACTTGGCATATCAGAGCATCATATTCCGTCGAATACATGGTATACACGAACGATTGGCGAACTATTTTCTCTAGTGCGTATAATTCTTTCGTGAACCCTACACGTGGAGAAGATATGTGATAACTTTTGGTTTCAGGTGAAAATTAAGACGAGTCGGAAATCGAACCCGGGACTCCTGCTTTGATCGCAGGGGTGTTAACCACTACACCACCCGTTCGCCTTCCACAATTGAGCACTATTTCCATCCCTAAACTCCGGAACACCTGAGACACATCCCCTAGTAGCGAAAATATAAATAATCAGTCACTCATTATTAAAAAATGGACAAGTTTTAGTACAAAAATATGTTAAAATCCATTAGTGCTTGTGTAGAAAAACGAATTGTATTCTCCTGACTGTAATTAGAGACCATCACATCATTAGATGAAAGTTCTTGACGGGACCCGAAAAATAAGGGGGATGAGGGAGGGCAGCCTAAGTAAAGGCAAAAGAGCAAAGATTGTGTGCATATGAACATATGGAAATGTGATAGAAATAAGGTTGTATTTGAAAACAATTTGGAATCTTCCAAAAACGTAAGGCAATTTTACTTTCTCATATACGCAGTATATAGAAAGTATTGTAATCGTGAAAAAATTCGAAAGCGAGATTTCGTCGGAAATACCCGTTTTGGCGATCCCCCATTCTAAAGAGTGAAACCTACCTTCAACATTTTTATGCTCTTATTCGCATTCATCCAGAATTTGAACTCTCGTCTATCGGTAAATGTATTAACAAAATAACAAATAATTTCTTTTAAACCCACGCTGTCGAAATAGCGACCCGTATTGTACGATCCACGATTAATATACATTTAACTTTGTGTTAATATGCTGTCAGAATGCTGTTAATATTCGGCGGACAGCATCTTTTCCAAACCCCATGTCGTGCTGGCCCAATAGATCGATAGAGTGCAGTGCTGTTGTAAAAATCATTTTGGATTGACCATATGACCACCCAGAGAGGTCCTTCCATGAAGAAAAGTTCCGCAAGTGACATGACCTTGACCTATGAATGGACTGTAGTTGGTTGCTACTATACTTGAAATATACAACCAATAAGCAACACACAAACGAGTTACAAAGTAGTGTCGGAGAAAGTGTCGCTCTTGCTCCAAAGTTTACGTTCAAACAGGTTTTCAAATGTGTTCCGTGAAGAAACAACCGCTCCGCCAAACATATCGTATAAATAGTTTCTTAACGAGATCCCAAGCTCTCCCTTCCCCTGCGGGAGGAATATGATTGGAGCATAGTAGCGTAGAGTTGACGCAATGTCAGTCGGCGGAGGCGGATAGGGTCCCACTATACTCGACGGCAGGTTTCTCTGCTTCGAGAAATTTCACTTAAGAAGAAAAAAATTTATGAACGGAAACACGCTGTGTTTATTAGTTTATTGTATATTAGTCTCAGTAATTTACTTTATTGTCCTCAACGTGGTCTTAGGAAGTTGATAACAGCTCTCTTCACAACAAATTATTTATTTAATTGGCTTGACGTAGGTATAGCGCTTGTGCTTAAGTAGCCAACGCTTTTACCTAGCCATCGTCCATAAGAGTAATGATATTTGTGCCTCGCTTTAGGTTGGAAGGACATTAGAATTTCTCAAAACTTAAATCCATCGCCAATATTGGCCACCTTGCCATGAGAACTTTTGGCGAGGTTCAGGCCATGAAGCCTAACCATTCCACTTGGGTAAGGGAAATGGGAAGGAGAGATGTTGGTTGCTGGGGAAGTTATGGTAGCGAACCAACATTTGTCTGGAGAAGGTGAGGGAAACCCCAGCTGAAAACCTCATCTAGTTCGGCCGAGCAGGGTTTGAACCCACGCTCTACCGCTCAGCCAATGGGATCGGGGAAGCGAAGACGCTGCTACCACTAGACCAACGCTGTCGGTGATAAGGAATAGGTTTCTTGCGGTTAGACTTAAGAAAAAAAAATTTTTTCCTGAAGAACTTCCAATTTATTATTCAAAAATATATGAAATATTTTTTAAAATATATATCTCTTTAATGCATGTACTAAAGCGCTAGATCAGAACGTTGAGGAAGGAACAATTCAGTGTATCCAAATTTATCCTTTTCCTTTTTGGATAAATAACGAAAATTGCTATTTTTGCGTTACATAATTTATGCATGTCCCCTCGACTATTTTTCCTTCAGTTCTCATGGTACTGAAGCAATAACTCACCCATGAGAACAATACTTCTTGGCTATTTTTCTTTCAGTAATTCATGGTACGAATCTTCGTGTTTTCGAATGAATAAGGCTCCTCAATCGTGACGAAAGCAGAGAATGTTGGCTGCAATCCGACATAACAGTTAACATCACGCAAAGTAAATTGTGAATAGCATAACCGGAAGACTGGAAAATTTTATAATGCTAGGTTGGCTATACTATGTCTTACGCGATCATTCTGGATGCCATTATAAATCCCGGGTGTGTGATTATAGTCTTCGTAACTATCTTTGATAACTTTTGATGGCTTGTTGGATATATTGTGCTGTTATATCGGATTGTATGTTTCGTTGAACGAAAGAGATTCAAGGTCAGAGATTTCGCTATACTATTTTCAAATGACATTTCCATGAAACCAAGCCGAGAGGCTGTACAAAACTTTCCAAGTGTTTACATATTAATGTCATGAATAAAGAGCGCCATTTTGCTATCTGATGTAGAGGATGACATATCGTAGGCATTCAACAAAAAAGTTTAGGACCTAATATTAAACTATGCAAATAATTGGCTCTGTTTCTCAAAGCTAATGCTGACGTACTTGATTGTAAGACTTGGAGAGGAATTGATATTTGTTGATGTATTCTGTATGTCAGTCTTTCATGTTAGTTTCATAATAATTTCTTGCAGTTTTTAGCATTAAACGCTTCATTTATTATCTATAGTGAGTGTTTGGTGTGTATTTTCGAGCTCCTAGATCGAATTAATTGTATTTACATTGATTCATATGAAAATAATTACCTCGGTTTCGTATTTCTTCGATAGTTTTTCGTACGGATTATTGAAAACCAGGACATTGGACATTTCTGTATTATTGAATGATTATTTCCACTT
The DNA here is from genome assembly GCA_002313205.1 of Laupala kohalensis. Taxonomy (NCBI): domain Eukaryota; kingdom Metazoa; phylum Arthropoda; class Insecta; order Orthoptera; family Trigonidiidae; genus Laupala; species Laupala kohalensis. The sequence continues at coordinate 749,111 of NNCF01129083.1, read as the reverse complement.
TGTTAGCGCGAAGGTGATACAAGATTCCCGTGGTAAAAGAGTACAGTGAATATTGTTGTCGGAAGCTAAGCAAATGAAGATAACAGAACTATGTGTTATATGGAAAAGAAATATTTTCAGTCCGTGTTGATAGCATGCGATTTATAACCCCTTACAACTAATTAAACTTTATCAAATAGCATGTTCAAACTATGTACGACCACGAGGGGGATAATAAACTAAGTTAGTCTTCGGAAACAAGCAAGGGACCATCCCATCAATTCCGATCAAGGGCCTATGGGCAGTGGAGGATTTTATATTTATAAAATAAATTATATATTAAATTTTTTCTGTTATCCATTTCTAATTACTAAACGAATCGTAGATATTGTGTGCAATAAAAATTTGAAATTAATGATGACAAAAATATTAATGACATTCCCACCTATAAGAAATCCGCCACTACCCGAAGGATAACCTGGATCAGTATGGGTCTATAGAGATAATGTCCTAAGGTTGCGTTCGGTTAGAAATAAAATATTATAAATAAAAAAGATGAATATATTAATTTATTTTTCTGCCTTTTGGCGAGGTTCAGGCCATGAGGCCTGCTCTTCCACCTAACCGTTGGACTTGGGTGAGAGAATTGGGAAGGAGAGATGTTGGGTTGCAGAGAAATTTATGGTACCGAACCGACATTTGTCTGGAGTAGGTGAGGGAAACCTCAGCTGAAAACCTCACGTAGATCTACCGTTCAGCCAATGGGATCGTAGAAGCAAAGACGCTACCAGTAGACCACCGCTGTCGAATATACTCATCTTGGATCTCATAAATAAAGAGGATCAACATAAATATACACAACACAATCATCTGCTTGCGCAGACGGTGTCGCTCCTACTCCTGCAATGCCATTGACATTGCTACTGTGTTCGAATTAAGGTGTCAACGGGAGGCACGAATCGCGATGGAAACAGATGCTGGCCGAGTTCCCGAAGGTGGAGGCGGCAATGCAGTAGAGAAAGCGCCGAAGCAGCCAATGAGCGCTGCGGCGGTGGCGGCGGCGGCTGCGGCGGCCCACAGGTAAAGGTTGCATGAAATGGACTCCCCGGACTGTTCCTCAAGGACCTTGATCTCAGAGCCACCGATAATACCGAATGGCGTATTGTTCGGAGGGAGGTACTTTGTCTGGAAACGCCAATGTCAAGCCGAAGTTATAAAACGTGGTGTACTGAATGAAAAAGTCAGCGGTTGAACTATGCATTCGTTCGATTGGTCCTCTCGACTGGTTGCGCGCGGCCTAGAAAGTACACACACGAGTCTAATTGCGGAGGGAGCGTGAGATATACGGCTCCAATTTTCACCGCTAACTCTAATGAGCATGTAACACGTGTTTCTGAAGAATGTCCAAGGAAATAGAAGACTCAAAATTATGAGAAATAAATTACTCAAATGTGATGGTATAGTTCAATTTCCGAAAGTATTGCTACCGTTCATTAACAATCCAGCACTCTCTCATTTTCCCATCTTCGTATGGGTCACAAGGACTTAAAATGTGTTAAAAATACTTCGTTAATAAATCATGCATAAACCATACGAAAATCCATTGGAGTTGTTGTTATGTGTTAAAAGTAATATTAATCTTATAATCTTAATCTTTCGTTTTTTAGAAATTGTAAAAAATGTCTTTTACGGCAAAGCCGTGAATGTTTTTTTTTTTTCATTGAAGTATTTGTTAATAGGAAATGTAGCTTGCGAAATACTTGAAATAGGAGGTAGAAGGTGGGTGGAAGGGCTATTAGTGTGTTTTTGCACAGCGTACACGCTTCCTAGTGTATGCGTTAAGTTGATGACGCTAACCGCAAAACGTAGATGGTACAATCGATGCATTAAGCATAGCGTACCTTCGAATCAAATTAATATAATAAAAATTGTAAACCCAATCAAACAACTTCTATGCAAACGTACACAAGTAAACGTACTCTGAGTACATCACAACGAGCTCATACGGCACACAAAACCAACAAATCTTTGACATACACTCTCAGATATCAACATAACCTCAAATGCAGATCAGAATCCGAAAGTCAATGAGGGTTTGCTTTTCAGTAGTTACAGCTATATGAATTGGGACATTCGTGTGAACAGTTACAAATTTTCTGGCCCCACCGGGAATTGAACCCGGGATGACTTGGTGAAGAGCAAGAACGCTGCCACCTGAGCCACCGGAGGGGGGCTGACCGCTTTTGCTAGACACAGACTCATACGGAGGGACGTAATGTCCGAAGCTATCGCTAAACTAGTGTTTTTAAATTATGTGGAACAACGCATTACATTTGAATTCACCCAATTTTCTAGTTTATTTTTCTGCTTCCTATAGAAAGGTACGAAGTCCGTAACTCTTATATTTTATGGGCGTATAAACACACTAACAAAATCTTAACAACATAAGTGTCACGGACGCCGTTTGTCTTTCATAAAAATCTACGATTTCATTCAGAGTTCAATGAAATTTTGCACACTTGACCTAAACAGAGAGTATCACTGTAGAATGATCTCCTACAACAGAGTCTCTCTGATCAACCCTACGGAACAGTTTTTTTCTCTCTCTTTTAGCAAGAAAAAATTGAAACCGTGTGACGCGACGTTATGTGCGCAATGTCTTTGTGTTGTGGTGAACTTTGGCGAGAGACGAATATCTAAGGCGACATGGTATCTGTAGCTATGTTCATTGGCAGATATACCGGGCATTGTAAGATCAAACTACCCCTGCAAAATGGAATGAACATGCTCCAAATCCAGAGATGACTACAGGCAATGTAACCTTGCTTTACCACCACCAGATTCCTACGGATAGAACAATCTTGACAAACAGGTCAGATATAGTTATAAGGGTTTCAGAGAAAAAGTCAGTCCTGGTAGTGGATATATCCGTCCCTTGTGACCAAAATATAGTCGACAAATAAACTGAGAAACGCCTTAAATACACAGATCTTGCTACTGAGGATAGCCGTGTGTGGAAAATGAAGGTAGAGGTCATTCGCATAATCATTGACTAACGGGGAATGTACAAGAACATGTCGTTGATTCCCGGTACATTGCTTGAAATGGATATTTAGGAAATAGCTCTCCTCGGAACTGCATACATTCTGAGGAAGGTGTTGAAAATTTACTCCATAATATGTTTCCTCCTCAGAGAACTAGTTACTCTCTGGATAAAATATGATAGATAACCGGCCTCCGTATCATTTACGCCGTGCAAGAAGGGATAATAATAATAATAATAATAATAATAATAATAATAATAATAATAATGATGATAACAACAAAACCTAGTAGGATAAGTTAGTTTTCGTATTCGTACTATTGAGATCCATATCTTCAAACAATGTAGTTTCTTTCTGGACTCGGTGTCCGTGGGAGGCGCGAGGTAATTGGTGCGATGCATCCCGAGATTGCGACACAAAGTCACGTGACCATCTCTAGAGTGCATCCCACGTCCCGGCGCCTTCGCGGCGCTCACGGAGACAACGAAGTCGAGCAGGAAGGGTTCCGATTCACTCACGGAACGCTCTGCTGATGTGCTCTTTCTCTTAAGTGACTGTGAAGGATTAAAAATAGTTCATCCAAGCGTTCGTCAAAATGTGAAATGTTAAATGAACAAATAATTATTATTGTCAAAAAAGTAGTTGCAAACTGCGCTTGACCTCGTAGGGGATTATAAACTTACGTTCCTGAAACAAGCAAGGGACCATCCCATCATTCCGATAAAGGGTCCTAAGGCAGAGAGAGGCTAAGGATTTAACATTTTATCGCACTCCTAAGATGAGAATAATACTAGTTCGGTACGCGTTATAATATTAACAGAATAGCTACAAATTTGTATTTAATAAAAGAAAAATACGCATTATTATCGAACACTGACTGAGTCTGTTAAACACTGGTGGTCTGTTTAATTCAAAACGACTGTGACTTATTGTTAAATCATCCTGTGTCATTTTTTTAAACAAATAAACAAAATTTATTAACAAAAGAACTCTTGTAAACCTGGGGGATAATAAACGAAGTTACTCTCCGGAGACAAGCGAGGGACCGTTCCATCAATTCCGATCAAGGGCCAAAGTGCAGTGGCGGATTTAATATTTACAAAAGAAATTATTTAATAAATACGTAAACTTATCCATTTTCTTACTCCAAAATCAACTGTAGATATTATGTACCTTAAAAATTAGAGATTTATAATAGCGAGAGAATTAAAGACATTCCCGTCCATGGAAAATCATCCACTACCCGAAGGAAAACCGAAGAAAAACCCGAGCCAAAATGAAGGAGTACGATTCAATTGCTTTAAAAATGTGAGAAAATACATTCGTTGTACGAAAAGTCATTGAAGAGAGTAGTGTTTACATTCTCTACTACACTTATTGTAGGTCATTCCGAAAGAAAACCAATACAAGATGACAGGCGGACCTAGACCGTAATTAAGGTGGGGGCTACCCGGGGAGTATTTTTGTGTCATCAAATAAATCATTAACAATCTGGTCTTATTAATGTTATTTATCTGGTATTATTAATTTTATTAATATGGTATTATTAATAACAANTGCCATTTATCAACTTCTATTGTATCTGTTAAGAGTTCCCCCTTACCCCCCCGCCCCCCCCACGATGTTTCGAGTCATCGATACGGCACTGAGTGAACTTTCATGGCAAAAACAGATTCGACGCGTGTGATCCAGTTCTCAGAGTTACACAACTGCAACAGGTGCGACCTCTTCGCTTCCGGTTTCACTTTGAGGAAATAGAAATGAGATGCAGTGGAGACTCTCTAACTCGAAGCCCGTTAACTCGAAATCCTCTCTACGACGAAGAAATTAGCCATTCCCTTCCGTTGAAGTATAAAAAACCCTACAACTCGAATTATTTAGACGCTATAACACCAACTGAATATGATTTCCCTATGATATACCATCCATACACATCACGCTCTCTAACTCGAACTACAAATATAGCGGACTCTATAACTCGAAAAAAGCGATATATAAACTTTCCGGCCTCTGTAAATGGAAATACTTTTCGCAAGACTCTTTTAACTCCAAGCAATAGTTTCTTTGTCGTCAATAACCAATTCCAACAATTGATTTCGTACTTTCATTGAAAGATGTAGTGATATCGAGGACAATATATTTAGTGCCTTGTTTGCAATCGAAAAAAAAATACTGACAAAGAATGTGTTAATTCCTTGTCTCAAGAAAATTATAGATTTCTTTTAATACGTGCATATTTTCAAGTTGTTCCTTTGCCATAAAATAATCTTTATACTCGTAATTATGTACAACACAAATGTAGTAAAATAAATCTCTATAAGTCAATGGCTTGCGAGAACTACCTCCCGTGTCCAAGACTTCCTCCTTCCGGTTTCCACGCGCGTGCGCAACGCGGTCGACGCGAAACGACTGAACTCGCATCATTTCGCGCATTTTTCCCTCCAATATTGCGTGCAATGTACTGTGATGTCTGCTGTGCAGTGTCCAAAGACGGAAAAACACGTCACTGCTGTATACTCAAAGGCATGTTACGTTGCGTCTAAGAGAAATTCAATTTAGGTAGAAAAAATCACGAACGGAAACGCACTGTGGTTATTAGGTTATTGTATATTAGTCGCAGTAAATTACTTTATAGTCCTCAACGTAGTCATTAGCAGTTTGTAAAAGCTCTCTTGACAATAAATTGCTTATATATTTCTTTTATTTATTGTCACTCCAATTGGCTAGATGTTGGTACAGAGCTTGTGCGCAATGTAGCCAACGCTTTCGTCCATAAGGGTAAAGATATTTGCACCCCGCGTTATGTTGGCAGGACATAAGAATTTCCCAAACCTAAAATCCATCGCCAACCTTCAATTCAATTCACGTGCTCTTGTGGCGCTATTCTGTTCTTTCTGCATCGAGCGTGTGGAACGAATATTACTTTGTGTCTTTGTTGTGATACTAACTCGTATTTCTTCACAGCAAATAGTCGTTTTAGTGACTACTATTAATATGTATTTGGATATTACTTAAATTTGTAGATGTTGGCAATTTGTGTTAGATGGCCATATTGCATAATTTTCGGCAAAGCTACATGACTTTCAGTATAGAGGCTGCATTCGCTCGCAAGATTTAGGAAATAGAGCTCGTATTACATTTCGTGCACTTTTGCCTGCAATGATGGAGCGACATATAGTAGACCCCCTCGGATCAACCGGCCGTCGGATGAAGTGACCTATCCCGTGGAACAGGTTTTCTCTCTTTCAGCGTATGGTACGGACTCAAACATTGATTACGAACTCGTTTGTCCGGGACGAACCGCGTCTTAGTAGATAAAACCACCTGCGTTTCGACCATCGTGCTGTGACCTTGTCAGAGTCGTACAGACCGAAGTCGCTGTCGTACTCTGCCTAGGCTAGAGGAAGTTCATACTGACCGGGGAAGCCTACGTTGACTGTTTGACGGGACTTTGCTGGAAAGTAAAGCGAGGTTACGTGACGTTAGGTGCCCAATGTGTTTGTGCTTGAGTTTGAGTTGTGGCGGGGGGAGTTCTCTCCTTACTTCCTAATTTATTTTGCTACGAATCAAATTTTTCTTGATCCTTTTTAGTTTCTCATATACGTAGTATATAGAGTTTTCTAATCGTGAAAAAAATCGAAAGCGTATTTTCGACTGAAATATCCGAATGGAGATCCCTGATTCTGAAAGAGTCGTTTTTGGCATAATGTCCGTCGGTCTGTGCTCAGCTATTCTGAGTAAATGGATGAATCAATTTAATTCGCATTTCGTATTTACGGTATAATTTACTTGTTGTCGATGTACGTGGTCAATTTTTTTTTATTTTCAAAGACAGGGTACTTCACATGAAGGTCAAAGTTCTCTTTTGAATATTTCTCAAAAGTGACTTCAACGATTTTGCTTAAATTTTTTGTACGTAAGGTACAATTAGTATGCATTACATCCGCATTAGCGGTACTCCGCTTGAAAGTTCGGTAAAGACGCAGTAAAATAATTTCTATCTGGTACACCTACATATTAGCTTACTGTTTCAAGAAGGTTGATAATATGTATCACTGTTAATGGACCAAACAGACGTAGAATCCACTTTTCGTAAACTGAAATGAAAGATGTGATAATGATAAAATACATAGGACACTGAACGCACTGCATATACGAAAATACATCAATTTCTGTCTACAACGAAGTTACATTTACATACTTTTACGATATTTATAAGACTGATATGTCGCTATATGTTATGAAATAATATTCTGTATATTTATTTTCCTTTCAAATTTCAAATGAAAGACCGTAATAAGTTCTTTGCGACTTTGAGCGTGAATAAAACACTGGAAGACGACCAAAATGTAGAGGACCCCACGGCAGAAATGACTCGTTCACTATGGATTTTTTTTCACGTTTTGCTAGAGACGGAGAAATGTATATGAGAAAGTATGTGTAATGATTTTGCATGTAAATGCAGTACAGTGAAATGAGTTGCAATGACGTCTCATTGGCTTGTTGATTCACGATAACCTAATGAAATTGTAAGAACTTTCTTTAACGAAAATCGATTTATCGCGGGAAGCTCGGATTAACCACTAGACGGGTCACCGCCAATCTCGGTCACGACCAAACCGGCTATGAGGGGTTCTACTACTTATATATTACATTAATTTATTTCGTGTCGTGTCTTCAGTCATTCCACAACAATTTCCTTGTTAGTCCATTTTTCTTTCTTCTCAATTTTTCATCTTGTTCAGTCTTCTTCGGTGTCCCTCATTCGTCATTTCTTCGAGACTTTGCTGCTTTACCACCCATATGATCCCATCCCTGTCTACATCCATATGATCCCATCCCTGTCTACACCCATATGATCCCATCCCTGTCTACAGGGTGAAGGGTGGTATTTAACCGTCTAGCATTTCATCGCATCCTTTATTTCTTTAATACTTGTTATACATCTTTTAAATTTATAATATTTCATATCTGTATCAATCATTGCCTTCCCTAATTCTCTCTCTATACCTTGGGTATGTACTGCGTCCTTTCCGATCCGCAAAGTGAACACTCCCAAAAAACATGATCCCTTCTCTCTTCTTCCATTCCACAAGAACGTTTACGAGTCCGAAACGCGGCCAATAGCTTTTGAAAACTCCGCTTCTGGCGGTCCTGGTCAAAAGCATCTACGATTCTTTTCTGCGAAGCGTACATTAGGCATAAAGGCGTAAAGTTGCCTCCCTTTCTCGGATTTCTCCCAGCGTATTTGCCAGGCCATGAGTGGTGCCTCCGTTATTTGCCTTTTCCACTGTACAATGAAAAATATTGAGTTTCGTCCCATTACTGTACCGACGATATGAATGTCACACATAGGAATTTAGAATATTGAAATATGACCAGTTAGTAAAAGTTATTTTGAATCACGCCAACGTTTCGATCCTGTGTATTTTTGTTGTCATCCTCTAGACTGTGCAAGAAAAAAAGAGTTAAATTATGAATCATCACATATGTGCAAGCAATAATTAAAATACCATCAAATCATAACTCAATATAAACCCACTCCTAGATCAATAAACTTCTGCATTACGCACAAATCTCACGATGCCCTTAAGAGCAGGCACCACATACAAGTAGTATCCATGTCGTAATTGCTCTTGTACATCCCTGATGATTGGACTAAAATAAATGAGCAAAACGTTGGAGTGATCCGATAATTAATTTAATTCTGGTTTATCTGCAATATTATGGTTTCCAAATCAAATAATATAACTGACAACTCTTCATCTATTTCATAACTTTCGGTCAGGTGAAAATAGCGACGAGTCGAAAAATAACCGATCGAATCAGAGTGCGAGTTATCACACACATTTTCCATGTATAGGTACACGCAAGAAATATATGCATCTTCACTTCTTGTATGACGCGCGTTCGATTTCCTAATTAATTCACAATCACCAATTAGTCATTTGGTGCTTTAAAACTAACTTAATTTTACAAGTAGAAATATACTAATGAAAGTACTCCAGGGAGATTAATAATTGCAACATGTGACGAAGTCTTCATTAGTCAGTTATAACCAGGGCCCGGATTTTGACGACATGTCATATTCTTTTCCTTATGCTGTATCCATTGCTCTTAAGTATTAAAATCCTGAACACAAATCTCTGGTTACAAAAATATTAATTTTATGGGGAATTTTTTCGTCATATTTTCTGCTTTTGAAGTTTTAGGTCATTTTTTCAATTATTACGTCATTTTTTGCGTTTTACTCCCTTTTCTGGCCCCTCTCCTTTTTTGCAAGAAATTAGATTAACTAAAATTATTAAATTATTTGAAATTTATTTTTAATCTAACGAAATAATTGGATATTTGATCAGTAGGTCGACAATATACGTGTTGAGAGTCGGTTTCTTACCTATACCGTACATATTGTGGACGCAGCAAGCAATTCTCCTATTTCCACTGTGCCTGTGGTAGCAAATAAGGCCCCTCGACAATGTGCAAATTGAAAGGCAAGCGTTTGATCTCTATTTTTCATTGTCACAGATTTTCTAATGTACAGATTTTCCGAGAGGAGAGATTGGTGTTTAGTTCTTTGTTCGTAGTTTCATTCAGCCATGTCTAAAATAAAACCATCTAAATCTTGTCGTTTAAGACAAATTCTAGTTGAATTTGGAGATGATGTTTTCTCTACGGGCGGTGAAGTGTCATTTTGTAAGATGTGCGAAACAAAGGTATCAGCCGAAAGAAAATTCTCTGTTCGACAAACATGTGGGTCGCGATAAGCATGTACGGGCATTGGAACTCGCAAGTAAAAAGAAATCCACGCAACTTATACTGCAACAAAGTGTATCCATGAAGGAGAATAAATCGTCAGATTTTTACAGAGACTTTTGCGAAGCTTTAGTTTCTGCAAACATCCCATTTTGGACTTTGAACAATGCTAAATTGAAGAGTTTTCTGGAACTACGTTTCGGACGTCCTATTCCAGACGAATCAACTCTTCGGAAGAACTACCTGTCACAATGTTACGACAATACCATTAACAAGATACGGGGAAAAGTACATGGAAAGAAGATTTTCGTTTCCATTGATGAAACGAGTGACGTAGAAAATCGCTACATGGCTAACATGATCATTGCTATATTGGAGATCGACGGAGAAGGTGAAGTGTTTCTGCGTATTAGAAACTGTTAATCACTCAGTAATTTGTAGGTTATTTGAAAAATGTTTGTTTTTGTTGTGGCCTGAGGGTACCAGAAATGATGACGTGTTGCTTTACGTCTCTGACGCAGCGCCATACATTGTGAAAGCAGGAATGTCAATACAAACATTTTACCCGAAAATGGTGCACATTACTTGCTTAGCACACGCTATTCATAGGGTGGCAGAGGAAATCGTTGCACATTTCTCTCAAGTGGCAAAGACGCCTAGTGGCAAAGACGAAAATTTTTGTCAAGGCTCCCTCTCGTAAACTGCTCAAGTCCATGGCTCCCGGTATTCCACTACCACCAGAACCTGTCATCATCCTATGGGACACCTGGGTAGATTCAGCAATATATTATTGCGATCGTTTCCAGATGTTGAGGCGTGTTATCGAAAGACTGAATCCTGACGATACCACTGCAACTGATACGGCTAAAACACTTTTCAAACAGTGAAATTGAAGGACAACTAACCTTCATAAAGGCAAATTTTAGTTGCTTGACACAAGGAATCACACGTGTACAGGAGAAAGTTGCAAGTCTGGAAAGTTCCCTAACTCTAGTTCAGAAAATTGCATCTGATTTGAAAAGTGTAAGGGGAGAAGTTGCAAGAAGGGTATCTAAGAAAGTGGAAAATGTTGATAAAAAACTGTGTCGCATTTCTCAAGTGCTAACTGGTGAAACATTTGATACTTCCTGCATTGAATAAGATCGCACCGCCACTGATTTTGCGTATTTCAAGTACGCTGCTGTTGTATCAGCAGACGTGGAAAGGAGTTTCTCACAGTACAAAAACGTGCTTTCCGACAACAGGCGTTCGCTAACTTTCGAGAACCTGCGCGTGCTGCTGGTTATCTACTGCAATAATTCTGAATAAGGTAGATTTTTTTATACGTTCATCTTCCTAGACCATAAAAATTTGCGAATTTAAATTAATATTAATTTTTAATTTCAGTTCTATCGTTACAGAAGCAAGTATTGTGCTGTACTCTCATACTCTGAAATAAAACAAAAAAATTTAAAGTCATTTTTTAGATAATTTTACTGATTTTTTTAGGCTATCAAGATCCGGGTCCTGGTTATAACATATGATTTATTGAACAATCCGCGCAACTGAACCGTGTACAATGTTATAACATGAATTTATATTTTGGTTTCAAAGCTTTATTTTATCTCTCACATATTTTTTGTTTGGTCATTATGACTGCATACAAAATATATTTTCATGAATTATTTGAGTTGTTATTGTTAGAGTATTCTAATTTGTCCATTAAATCCTTATCCTTTAATAAACATTTGCTATTTTAAACTATTAATAAACTTGGTCACTATTTAATAAATTTTATTATCAAAGTTGATGTATTTTTTAACAGATAATATTTATAAAATTTGTTGTAAAACCATAATTTTTAAACAGTCCCCAGTCCCCCTCCCTTGATTACGGTCGAGATCCGCTACTGACCACGTACTCATGTCTCTTTCAATAGATCGATCATCAACTTAATAATAATAATAATTTATTTTTATATTTTTTTAAAAAGATACAGTTTAAAGTTCTAGGAATACTGACCAATATTTAGTAGTAGGTCAGTTAGACGAATATAATATAATTGTACGGCAACAAAAAAATCCGTTTCACCAGTAAATTTCTTTGCAGTCACCATGGCGCTATCTGTGGCGTCTGCATGGATATTTACTTCAATCTATTAGGCTAATTAACAAAACCATAATTTCTTGAATAATACACCGATAAAGAGTAACTACAAGACACATTTAAATTTATTTATTTATTTAGGAATAACTAAGAATAACATTAATTTGTATTCTGAAAAGAAAAAATATCTTACTTTTATACCACATGTGTATAAATGAATACAGATATAAACGTGCTTACATTCGCGGATGCAATACTGAGATGACAATTCAAGTCAAATTAATTTATAATTAGTGTGCCTGTTGGAACAATTTATTTTAAATGATCATTTGTAATATTTTAATGTATGTAACTTATTACCTTGCACGAGTAGCTAATATCAGATGTCCTTAATAGCCAAGACTTTAGCATTTTACTACATTGTTCAGTTTATTGCAGGATTTAATTTCATAAGGCAATTGATTAAACAACTTAGGTCCTATGTACTGAAGGGATTGTCTAAACAATTCATTTTTTATATTAGCTGTTCTGAAAACTCTATTTTCCGTATTTTGTATAATAAATCATTTGTTCCTACATTTCCGCTTCTTATATAAAAAATTTCTGATGTAAAGGAAATATTTTTCCAAAAAACTCTTAATACGTGTAAGAGAATTGCTAGTGAGCGTAGCTGAAATTAGAAAATCCTTGGAACAGAACCCTATCTCTCGAGTAATGGTAGTCCCATTTGCTTGAGTCATTAATTCGTAATTGAGAAATCGCTCTTTTGATATCAGGGTTAACGATACTTATTTGTTCCTGACTCAATGCTACGAACCTCTTTGCAATACGTGTTATTTGGGACAATTTCAGAATCGAAATCGCGCTTCGTTCTGTTTGCATCAGTCGCAGAAACAGTATTTCTATTATGTCTTCACGTAAAATTGGTCCCGAGTGTTCATGTTTAAGAGCCACATCGGATCGCCTATTGAGCGATATATGACGTCGTTTATGTCTTCAAATAAACTTGCTTTTCGTTCAGAGACGCATTCTCGTGTTCTGCGCATACTCCCGCTCATGTTGTTTCGCCCCCAGAACATTTAACATGAGAAAGAATAAACACTAACGGAAACGCACTGTGTTTATTAGTTTATTGTATATTAGTCGCAGTAAATTACTTTATTGTCCTCAACGTGGTCATAGGCAGTTTGTAACTGCTCTTTAGATAATTTTTAATTTTATTTGTATTTTTCCCCCTGTGCCGCTACTGCGTAGTAACTACCACGGTTTACATACATTATACAGTAACTACCAGGGTTTACATACATTATACAGGTTCACACTCAATTCATTACCTCTTACATTTCTCGTACTATTTTTCACCTATGTTATTTCGTGTCCTTTGTCTTCCTTGGTCCATTCGTAAATCTAATATGCTATCTTACTGTCCTTAAATATTTACCTCTTCTTATACGTTCGTGGTAAACAAATGTTTCCCAGTCCCAGCATGTTAATAAATTAATAGGTTTATAACAACCTGTCGAATGTTCTCCTTCAATTCGTGTTTTCTTAGCCCCTGCCTCTGCGTGGGCGGCATCATTTAGCCTCGCCACGAGGATTATCACAGCTCAACCCCATGGCTAGTTCCCGTCTCTAGATAATGAATTTTTTTATAATTATTGTCAGTCTAACAGATTTGATGTTGGTACAGAACTTGTGCTCAAAGGTAGCCAATGCTTTTACTTCTCCCTCGTCCATTAGAGTAATGGTATTTGTACCTCGCGTTATGTTGGCAGGACATAAGAATTTCTCAAAATTTAAATCCTTACTTTTCTATCTGACGTATCGAAATAAAATTTACCTTAGATCACATTTCCAGTTCTAAGGAAATCTATCTAATCGCGAAAGTTTCGTCCCCCCAGAGGACTTACATCTAGTAAGTAAGTGTTTGGCAAACACGGGGCTCCGAGCTTAGTCTGGCATTACTTCCACTTACTTGTGCGGGGCTCCTTCCCTTCTCTTTTCTGACCTTCCTTGGTCGCCTCTTGTTCTTTTCGATCCCGACGCCATTAGGGCTAGGGTATCTTTCATTTTCCTCTTTCCTCTTCTTTTTTTAAAATGTTTTTTAGTAAAAGGCATGTGATATGTTGGAATTTGTGTTTTGAGTTGTAATGCAGGAGGGTTTTTAGTGTGTAGGGTTGAATCATTCGACGAGTCCCACACGCGGGGAGAGTCATGTTGGCTCTCCGTAGTGCGTAACTGCATTTTCCCTACCTGTACAAGTTTTTCGGGCTCCAATGACCTTTGATGTCGACATGAGCCGTAAAGCCCCCCCCCCCCAAGAAAAGCGGAAGTTCCGTGTAAATCCGTTGAGTACTTTTTGCGTGACTCGAGTGCAAACGAAGTTTTTGTAGTATTCGGCGAGTGAACTTTTTTCTAAATCAGCGATTAAATGGGATCAAGGATACAAATGTATTACATTACACATGAACTTTACCAAACCGCTATCATAAATGACACATTCTCCCTAGATTTCAATTACGATTTTACACTGTGCTTGAACAAACAAACAACAACAAAAAAGCAAATTCATTACTCAGGCATAAAATTTTTAACTCAAACTTTTCATGTATAGCTGTGTTGTTCCACCTTTTGAAAAACTATTTAAAATATAGAAAAAAATCTTTATGTAGCTCACAACTAATTACAACAACCTATTAGATGATACCTTAATTTATGATTATAAATTTTTCAAATGTATCAGTATGTAAGTTTAATGAAAACGAAACACTCCAATATCCCCCAAAACAGGATATATAATGAAATTTATACACATTACCTATATTCTTTAAACGCAGCAAAACTCCCGCTTTTTCGTAAATTTAATTTTTGGGTTATTAAGTAGCAATTAATTGTTATTAAAATAGACATTATCTTGGTTGAGTTATGTTGTTATGGCAGGGTGACCAGTCTGAAAAACGTAGAAAAGCGAATTTTGCAGGTCATGGAAAATTCCGTCATGGTAAACCAGGCAGCTACTTCTGTGCAAAAATTAATCTTTGCATGCGAATATTCTAGTAGCATTTTATATAGTCCATAAAATGTTCCATTACTTCTAAAACGTAAACATGTAGGAAAGTAGATTTAGCTTATAACCGACGAGTTCTGTGTATGAGATCGGGGCTCCTCCCACAAGTTCTCGGGAGGGTTTAAAATTTGCATTCCTTTTCATCTGTACTGTCTTCTTTCTTTTCATCGTTCGTTTCTGTAATTCGAAAATATAATATTTAAAAATGGTTTTCCTTTTTTGTGATATAATGTATCGGTATTCTGTTTTCTTTTCTTTCATCTTTGTATTTAGATATTTGTTAATTTCAGGAGGGTTGGTATGGTCGAGATATTCGGCGAGTCCCACACACGGTGAAGAGTCACTACGGCTCTTCTCTATGGTGCGAAACTGCATTTTTCCTTACTTGCATGGGCTCTAATGACCTCGATGTTGGCGAGCCCTAAAGCCACACAAAAAAAGAATGTATCAGCGTCGTGTTCTTTACACAACGTAAGTGTAAGACTTTTCCAGGTGAATACGATGAGTCGCGGAAAATCGTCTCAAAAGTTTTAATTATACACATGACAGATATTGAACAAAAATTAAAGCCTGCAGTTAAGGAAAGTAAAATATCATGATGTAGCTTTAATCTTTTCTCTCTCATTCGTGTAGGCTGAATAAGCAGAGGGAATAATTGTAGGAAGAGTGAGAGAAGGTGTTTTGTGGTATTTAGCCGAGAGGTAACTGCTTGGATGAAGGGTGGAAGAGGATGTTCTGTTTGAACCATTCATCAACTGTTGTAGAAATATTTAAACTTTTATCTACTGTCGCATTTTTTATTGATAACAAGGCTGAGTAGAACTACAAGAAACTCAAAAGACTGTTCAATTATTTTTGTGGTGTAAAATATTACTAGTCAAATACTTCTTTCTTTGTTAAGTGCCCCCCCCCAAAAAAAAAAAAATATCGTGTATCTCATTTATATTGTATCTCGATTTGTTATGTTTGAGTATGTAATTGTATTGTGTGTTATTCTTCAAACTTTCTTCTCTTCCGTATTGAGGGCCTGGCGATGATTATTTTATCGAAAGACTTCTCTCTCCAAATAAAATGACAACTTTCGAATGCGCCATTGTTTCTATAATGTTAAAGAATTTACAGATTTTAATAAAAGAATTCCGAGTGTTTCAATTTTACAATAAATATTATTTTCCTCGTGATTTTGGATGATGTAAGTGCTGTTAATTCCATTATACTTTATCATGCTACTGTTACAGTACTCAAGATACTGATTAATAGATCTAACTGTACGCAACCTAGGCAGGGCTGTGTACATTATTTCTGTAGCCCCATCCTGACCTGGGTTTTTCTCCGATTTCCGGCGAGTAGTGGCGAATTTTCCATACACGGTAATGTCATTAATACTTTATTAATAATCTCAAATGTTTACTGCACATACCTACAATTCATTTTGGAATAATAAATGGTTACCAGTTCGTATTTATTTAATAATATCTTTTATGAAGGCATGAAATCAGCCCCTGCCATCGTACCCCTTATCGGAATTGATGGGATGGCTCCTTGCTTGTGTCTGGAGCGTAACTTAGTTAATTATCCCCCACGTGGTCATGCGCTGTTCGCAACAGCTGCTTTCACAAATTTATGATTATTTATTATTATTAACGAAGATATGTAAGAATAAAGGTTTCATTTAAGAGATGTTAAGTGATGATAAGGGGTTGTTTTTTGCATTTAGATGAATAAAACAAAGAATTTTTTAAATTATACCGTTTCGACCTTTACTTTTGTCATCATCAGGGCTAAATTAACTACTTAAAAATACATCAAAAACGTCCACCCATTCTATACTCCACAATCGGTCACATGTTGGAAATAATCAACTTGGCCCGCTACATACTACGAATCCCTCACGTTTCGTCAAATGTAGTTAACTTAGAACCGATGATGACCAAACTTTTAATGCGGAAACATCGGCAGAATTTAAAATATTCTTTGTTTTACGTGGCTTAAATTCAAAAAAACATCCCAATTTATAAATATGGCCACTAAATAATTAAATGAAAATATATGAGAGTTAATGTCAATAATTCGTAATAATTTATTCTTCATTAAATTGAGTTGTGTTGTCTCGCCAACCATATGTTTATTGATAGAGTCGACTTTCGACCGCCTAGCGGTCATCTTCGTTAATGAAAATTAATATATTCAAATAGAGATAAATTACACAGAAATAAACACAAATAACATAAAAGGGACACAAGGCGAGTAAATTGCACGTACTAACCTTCCTCTGGACAAGGAACAGTGGCAAATGCGCCCGGCGGTTGACGAAAGGACCCTTCAGTAGACAAACGACCTCTGCAAGGTGAGGGGTGGCGCAGGAAGAATTCTAGGAACAGTGGTGAAGAGCAAGAGATTTTTGAAAATTTGTTTGTTCGTTATTGAATTCCATCTGTACCTAAATTTCTTCATCTGCAATATCGGTATTTCTTCCTTCCTCATTCAAAATTCCCGTGGGAGAAGTGGAGGCAGCGCACGTGCTGCGTGTATCCATTCTCTGAATCTTTTACGTGGCACTCGGATCGAGCAGCAGACATCGCATGCGAACGCACTCTTCCTGAAAGAATACAACAGGGCGCATTAATAAGTTGAAATGCTGAAACCAAGTGCATTTGTGTCAATTCATTTAGTCTGAAGGGAACATTCACCATTGTAGTATTTGTAAATGGGAATTTCATTTCATTTCTAGGTTCAATAATTTCATTAATTAGAATTCGTACATTAATTGAAGCTGATTCTGGCATTGCTTCCACATACTTGTGCGAGGCTCCTTCCTTTCTCTTTTCTGACCTTTCTTTGGTCGCCTCTTGTTCTTTTCGATCCCGACGCTATTAGGGCTAGGGTATCTTTCATTTTCCTCTTTCCTCTTCTTTTTTTAAAAAAATGTTTTAAGTAAAGACTTGAGATATGTTGGGATTTGAGTTGTAATTCAGGAGGGTTTTTAGTGGGTATGGTTGAGTCCCACACGCGGGCAGAGTCATGTTGGCTCCCCTTAGTGCGTAACTGCATTTTCCCTACCTGTACAAGTTTTAAGGGCTCTAATGACCCCGATGTTGACGAGCTCTAAAGCCCCACAAAAAAAATATATATTTTTTGAAATAGAATATATTCTCAACGAACTATCTTATTTCCATTAAACTTATCTTCTTCTTTAGAATGATATCAAAATTTACCTCCCTCAGAATATTCCTATAATGAACTTCCTATTTATTCTCAGTACTAATATGACAGAGAAGAGCAATGAATTTAAGCTTCATTCATAAAGATTAATTCTTTTTTTAGTAAATGGCAACATGATCAGATCTAAATCTTCAAAATAGAACATCTCCTCTTATAGAACGAGTAATCATTTTTCGTGATCATACTTTATTCATTTTAACTATAATTACTTTAATAGTTTCTTACATTATAATTTCATTATTTTTAATAAATTTAATGATCAACTCTAATTAGAAGGATAGGTTATATTAATTAATTTTTATTGCTTTACCGTCACTTCGACTTCTTTATCTTCTTGATGATTCCTATAATCCCAGAATTACATCCGAAACTATTGGACATCAATGATATTGATCATATGAATATATAGAATGTACTATTTGAAGCTTATCTACATGAATCGATAGGAGTTAGAAAGTTGGGTGGTAGGTCATTGTTAGTAGGTGGGTCGGTTAGCGGGGTTTACCAACAACTTGGCCCACGTGGAGGGGTTAGTAGAAATGGTTAGTAATAGTAAGAGTTCTTGATACTAAGAGGAGCTGGATAGAGGAAGAAAGGTTGGCTTTACAGTAGTCACAGCTATGTGAACTGGGACATTCCTGTGAAAAGCTACATTTTTTCCCCATCGGGACTCAACCCGGGATGACTTGGTGAAGAGCAACAATGCTACTACCCGAGCCACCAGAGGGGCCAAGGGAACATTCACTATTCACTTCAGGGCCCAAAGGGATGTCGCAGAAAAAACCCTCGTCGGATGGAATACGAGTTATCATGTACAGTACTCTAAATATTACTATTTGAACATAGTTAGGATCAGTAAGAACATGCATGAAAAAAAAAGGAATTTAATGAGTGTCTAGAGTACTGTAACAGTGGCGTGAGAAAGTAACATCACTTACATCATCCGAAAGATTACGGAATACCATATTTATGCTCTAAACGAGGAGTACATTTGTATCCTTGTGTATGTGGGACAGAGCCATGCCAGCGTGCACTGCGTCGTTTGATCGCGTGGTGTCTCGGCTGTAGCTGCCTGAGCACGCGCCCATCGATCCCCAAGTGCGATCGACATGAACGTCCCAACATCCACTCGCCCACGCGTCTACCGTATGCTTCCAAATCTCACCAAATAGCCTCTAGCAGCAATGTCCAACTGGCGGCACGCGAATTAAAGCACATTTTACTACAAATCTTTTATCAATCGTGGGGGGGGGGCATTTGTGTTATGAACATATGCTGTCAAAACTAATATTCAATTCAATAGGGCATTTTATTTACAATATTTACATTTTAAATTACATGTGGCGAGGTTTTAGCCCCTTTTTCTTCTTAAACCCTTGAATGCCGCGGGCTGTGCGTTACATGCCCTGGTATTCACTCTCAATGAATTGTTCAGTTGCGTCTACATGTTTCATAGCAAGATTGATATCTTTATTTCCTGCTTCCGTAATATTAAATTTAGTTATGCATGGATAGAAAATTAATTATTATTATATTATAAACTTTTGGCATACTGTAATAGTTTCTTCAATCTGAAATAGGTGCAACGGGCTAATTCATTGAGCACCGTTGGGAACCACGGACAACCAACGGTCAGGATACAGACTTTACGTGGAAAAGATATTTACAAGAGACAAAAATTACATAAGTATTTACATAAGACAAGAGTCTATAAGAATTATTACAAAATTAGTATTTACAAATAGAGTCTATAAGAAAAAGTATTTACAAAATAGTCTTTCTTCACCCCTACGTAGGAAGAAGTTTCGTTACCTGTAACGTAGAAAGAAAAAAAGCCGGTAGTATCAGGTTGCATTTTGCCCAAACCATTATAATCTCCTTCATTTCTTTCTTCCTTTTTTCCCTTACGTAGCTGAGAAACTGCCCCGAAGATTCCACTACAGACGTTCTGTCGTCACGCATTATATTAATTGCCGAGTTAATGTTTCTGTTTTCGTTTATAAAGTCCCCGATTTGCAAAAATTTGCGATATTTTTCTGTTTGCGTACAATGTAATATTTGGTGTGACATGTCCGGTGATAGCAAATATAAATTTTGTATTCGGAATTACATTGCAATACGAAAATATTTTATGATAATACTAAACATTAAAACTACTTTTTTTAAATAAAAAATATACTATTCAATTCTTCCAGCTTGAAATATTTGTTTCGACGAGATTCAAAATATCGCGTAACAAATAAATAAAGACAACCCATTAGTTTTGCTCATCCAAATGCTCCAAACAAAAAAATTGTCATTTCATGGGAAGATATGAAGATTTACGATGGAACTATATCCTTGATATCACAGTTGTGCTGAAAATGGCGCAATAAGAGTAGGACCACCCTCCAAAATAGGAAATAACTGCAGGGAAGAAAACAAATTGTCACATAAATAATTAATTAGCAAACGGAAAATAAGAAATATTTTATACAGAAATATTGTATAAATGTAAATTAGTAAATTAGGTTATTTAAAATTAAAATTATTGTTATTTTTAAAACTTAGAGTCTCCATAACTCTTTCTCACTGGCAACGTGCCTGATCTGACACTACCAGATCCCTACTATATTTTTATTTTTTACATGTTTTTGAAGCAATCCTCCTCCCCATTAAAGAAAGTATTCCCGTTCGAGAAATTTGTTCCTTAAGCATTCGAGTGACGACGGACCGTTCCCCAAGAGTACAGCAACGACGGTCGTCACGTCTTGCAATCGACCACTGCGGTGAACATATGTTCGTCTGTCGTTGCAATCACGCTGCTCTCTTGCCGTGCATAAGATACCCGAGGCGTAGTCCTCCAATTTCACTTCCGTCCGATTGCATTACTCCTATTTTCCTTATGATCCCTTTAAGTTAAATTGCCGAACATTTGATTCGTGAAAGTGCCTCAGTCCATGATCCTCCGCCACCCCCCCCCCCAACCTAAATCTCAATGCGTCCAGAATGCAGCCTCTAGTTCGGTCGCTTGAGGGCACGAGTTGCAGCACAGATGAAATGAATGAATAAATATGTATAAATAAATTTTATTTATTGTCATGAAAGCACTACGAACTGTACATAACCACGTGGAGGACAAACTATTTTACTCTCCGCAAGCTATTATCGGATTTCTTTACTATAGATCCCTCACTTTGAACTGCTGTAGATGCCACAAAAAATTGTAGAAAAAACTAATTAACACCATTAAATTTGTCACGTTCTTCTGCTTATGCTCAAATTTTAAAAAATGGTTCTAAGAATGAATAACACTATTTTAAAAACAGAAATATTCCAAAAAACGCGAATTTTTTTCCCGATACGCCGACTTTACTATTTTTTATAAAATAAACTAAGACTGACAAAAATAATTCTTATTCATCAAATGATCACTGTTGCATTTGTGACAACATTTATTAATTTCAAGGTTCTGTATGCAAAATGTAATGAGTTACCTTTTTCTGTTTTCGAAAACACTGCTAAAGCGACCAGACATATTATCAAGGAAAAACATTTATGCTGTCGCACTTAGAAGAATGTCATGATCACGTTACAATTAAATATAAAAGTTTAAAACTATTTGTGTAACCTCCAGCAAGTGATAAATAAAAATATTAAATTGGTCATAAAATTAACATACCCAAAAAATTGTATTTAATAAAACAAAAACAAAAATTCATTCAGAACTAGGTTTTATTATCAAACTATACATTATTCGAAAAGCATTGTTTATAAATCGTCACTACTCAATAACACGAAACTCGAGATTTATTACTTCAATAGATGCCGTCCCTAGACAAGAGCCTATATAAAAAAATCCGCCTTCACCCGAGGAAAAACCGGAGAGAAATCCGGGCCACGATGTCGTCTCGTCTCTACCGTTCGAATACTGCACGTAGACGTATGTATTCGACTCAAGTTATCGAGAGTTTGGACATCAAAAGAACAAAGATGGCGGACTCGAGTGGTGTTTCAGGGCAGCCACCACCAATATTTTAGAACAAAAACCCCGTTACTCGTTAAGACTTGGACTGCTTCAGATTGTCGTTCGATATTAAAATCATCGTTTGGTAGCACTTACACATGGGTGTACCAACGCTATGGAAACAACAAATAGACTACCGTAAAATGAGTTTCGTTTAAAGTAGATTTTAAAAATTAAGATTTCTTGGATAATTTTTGCAATGTATTTTATTAATAGGAATATTAATTTTGTGTTACTCTACAATGGATGAAAGAGAGTGTTTTATGAACAGGCTCTCCGAGAGTTATTTCGTCAAGTTCGGTGGTAGTGAAAATACAACGTATGAGATGAAAATATCACAGAGTCGATTATTGCACGGCATAGGAGGAATCAATTGAGTAGGTTGGCAGTTTGTACCGCTTGTCTGAAGGGGAGAACTTAGTTTGGAGTCTCTCTCTCGCACATCCACTTGGGTAGGGGAACTCTATTCCCTTCTCTTACTGTTGACTGTTGCACACAAATACCTTCCCCTTTCCAAGTGGATGTGCGAGAGAGAGGGTGATATCAAACAGTATCCTCTGTCTCATGTTATCACGGACAACCCACAACTGAGACCGCTGGGTCTATATCATGTAATTTAGTGATGCTGCAACTTCGTAAAGGCTTATTCCCACGACGCATGTGGTGATGAATGTTTCTTCGTTGTCAGAATTGCTTCTGTAGTGAAGGCGTTGAAGGACCCTCCATGGCCTGGCCGATGTACTCAGACGGAACGGGGATGACGAGGGTGATGTGCCGTGATTTCGACGTACATTACTCTTCGTCGTACTTTGGCGGTCGGTGGGGATACCCGGAAGAAAATTAATGAAATATTAAATTAAATTTATTTATTAATTTACCTAGTGTTAAAAAAGCAGTTACAAACGCGGTGGTCAATAAACCAATTTACTCTCCGGAAGCTAGCAAGGGACCATCGCATCAATTCAGATCAAGGGCCCAAGGGCAGTGGCTTATGGTGAATTATGGTAACATTAATTAGAACGATTTAATTGAAACTGTATTTGAATAACGACCCCTAGTTCTCTAGTTTTGCAACAGCTTTGTTTAAATAACTTTCTTAATTGTCTGGAAAAGCAAGACAAATTTCGCACCGTTCCTTTCTTTATTAACATTGTGACACGTGATAATTTTGTATATATCTATCTAAAACCAGTCGCTTCAGAGGTTTTATTCATAAGAGTTCATTTTATTCAAATATTAGCCCCGCTAAGTCCAAATTTTATTACACTTTAATCTGTAGAATGATAGTTTATTCAATCATTAATATATTCAGGACATTAAAAAAGAGTCGGTACACTTTGGTCAAGGGCGACCAAAAATGGTTATCCCCTTTTATTCCCTGAAAACTTTGTACCAAGTTGCAAAGTTACATGAAGATATGACGTTTCGAAAATATGAATATTTACAAACAAATTTATAGAAAATTTTATTTAAACAGAGAGATTTAGATATTTTAACGGATAATTGGTATCGATTTGTATTTTAGCCGGATTGTTTTTAAATACTAAGTTAATATAGCATCACATAAAGAATTTTTACATTTCTAGTGGGTTTTTATTTCATTAAAAAATCAAGTGGTCAAACTATGTAACACTGTTCGACATTCTTAAAAATGTATTTACCAGGGGTTTTAGGGTCTAAGACTACGAATATATAGTATATTTGAAAATACAAAATTTAAGATGGTGGATGCAAAATGCAGGTGCCAAAATATAATATTTTCAATTTAGACTAAAACTCATGTTAATTTAATTTTGATAAATACACATTTTATTTCATAGTATTCACAATTAATTTAACTTCAAATATAACGTCATATTTTTATGACAAAAATCGTTAGAAATGTGAAAACTATTATCAGTGTGTTGCAATATTAACTTATGTTGAAAAGCAATACGGTTAAAATGGAAATTATCCGTAGATATTTATATATTTTTATTGTCAAAAAAACCGTACAAACTGCGTATGACCACTTGGAGGACAATAAACTAATTTACTCTGCGGAAGCAAGCAAGGGACCATCCCATCAATTCCGATCAAGGGCCTTAAAAGGCAGAGGCGGATTGAAAATTTTCAGCAAAAATTTCTAGATAAGATAAAAAGTTAGCTACGCGTTATAATACTAATAGAATGTCAATATATTTGTAATTTAACGCAAAAAAATTATTTTACTTGTACGAATTATTATCGAACTATAAATTATTCTTAGTATAGTGATTATAAATCATAAGAGTGGAAAAAACACTAAATTCACGATTTATTGTGTCAATAAACGCGCCCCTCGACAAAAGCCTAGAGAACCTGAATAAGAAATCCGGCTCTACCCGAAGGAAAACCGGAGAAAAACCTGGGTCAGGACGGGGCTAGAGAATTAATGTACACAACCGTGCCAAAGTTGAGTACACGTAAAACTAAATTAATGAGTCAAGGACACAACACAATCATGCAAGAAAATAGTTTTTA
This sequence comes from Laupala kohalensis, assembly GCA_002313205.1. NCBI lineage: Eukaryota > Metazoa > Arthropoda > Insecta > Orthoptera > Trigonidiidae > Laupala > Laupala kohalensis. The sequence goes on along the minus strand of NNCF01129083.1, from coordinate 724,450 downwards.
AAATTGTTAAAAGTTATTTTAAAAGTACTACAGCAATGGCGTGATAAAGTACAAGACGGATTTAGCTTTTATTAAAATCAATAAATTCTTTTACAATGTAGAAGCACTGGTGCAGGAGGTAGCTTTTACCCGCGGATTTGAAGAGATTCAATTTCATTATATCGAATTGTTTCGAAGTGTATCAAAGCGTTTGTTTCGAAATATTGATATATTCAAAACGTCATATCTTCACGTAGCGCAACTTCGCGCAAGTTTTTCTTTTCATGTAATTAATCCTCCATCTTTATAGAATGAGTACAGAATTGAGTTTTAGGTCTAAAAGGGGATAACCATTTTTGGCCGCTTATGACCGTTTCTAGACCATAGTGCGGCAAATCGCCCGTATTCACTATACTCAAAGTCATGACAATTTGCCTAAAATTATTCAATATGGCTGGCTTAAACAAATTGCCAACCTCTATGAGACAAATCCTTGAAACTCACTCGCAAAAATTTCAAGGTAAGCGTGGTCACAAAGAATTTAAGTAATATCCAAATAAATATTAGTAGTAGTCACAAAAGCGACTATTTACTGTAAAGAAATACAAGTTAAGAACACAACAAACGAAGACACAAAGTATTCGTTCCACACTTTGCTCGATGCAGAACAGCGCAACAAAAGCAAGTGAATTGAATTGGTGTTGCGAGGTTGGCAATGCATCCATTTATCATTACTCTTATGGACGATGGACTAAGTAAAAGCGTTGGCTACATTGTGTACAGGTTCTATACCAACATCAAACCAGTGAGACTGACAAATAAATATATAAATAATTTACGGTCAAGAGAATTGTTACAAACTGCGTATGACAATATCGAGGGCAATAAAGTAATTTACTGCGACTAATACAAAATAAATTAATGAACACAGTGCATTTCCGTTCATGTTTTTTTTCTAAAGTTGAATTTCTCGACTCACAGTATGGTGACCTTTACTATACCTTCAGTCCGACACAAGTCACGCGGTGTTCTCATTCCCTCCAGCAGTTAATGACAACGATGAAGAATATCTCGAGGCGCAATCGTTAATTATCATCTCCCAAAATTACCATGTGATACTCCTTGAACATCCGTGGGATTTTGGCAAATCATGGAAAGTAGCGTTCTAATTCATTCTTCGACCGTTGTCTACTCTTTTGTTTGTGGTTACTTTGAAATTTTGATCTTGAGAGCTTTTGGTCTCGTCTCACCAAATTGATGAATTTTTAAGCGTATACGAGATAAAGTTTCAATGTTTTAAAATATACTTTCCTGTTGTTTTAAAATGTTGTCTGTTCAATTCGTTAAAAGGAACACAATACTGTAAAAGTTTTTTTCTCCCTTCAATATCTTGAATATACAATAATAAAATATTTTGTTTTACTTCAACTACCCTTTATAAAAAATAATCATGTTGTTTCGGAATCTTTCTGTATATTACACTTCAAATAAATAAATAAAACTATCACTAAATCCATGAAAACCACGGATTTGACTCCCCAATGAAAGGCACTGACAAAAGGTGGATATGTCAGTTTATTTTAGCTTCTTAGGTCGCCCGGTTTTTGTTGGTGAAGCGAAAAAGGAAATTCAATCAATGAATCCGTGCTGAAGAAGCTCATAAGGTTCCCTGTCCCACCATTGACGTAAATTCTCAACAATTATATTTTTACGTACTCATTTTGAAAAAAAAAAATCACCATAGTATTTCTGGATTGAATCTCTTCAAATAAGCTTCAAATATCATTACTTCAAAATTATCAATGAATTTACTGGTTTTAGTGAAATAACTTTTTCATGTCACTTTGATCACTCTTGACGATCTATCACATCACTTTCAACTGTCCCATCTTATATCCAAGTTAATACGAGAAGAATTATGTCAGGTTTTTATACTCTGTTATGAATTCACATCAATATCAAAAATCACATTTTTTGATTTGCAACCACACCTGACTGCCAAGGACTTTACCCAGCACGGTTTACACCTGAAACCGTCTGGGAAACAGCACTTCGGTTCTCTCCTAGCTTCACATCTGACCTCACATCATCCACCTCCTCCATTACCTCCTCCTGCACGTACCTCATCTCCTCCTCCACCTCCCTCTACTTCTACCTCATCTCCTCCACCTCCCTCTGCTCCTACCTCATCACCATTTCCTCTTCCTATCTCCACACCCATTTCTTCTCCTGTCCCCGTTCTTTCACCTACTGCTTCCTCATCTCCCACGTCAACATCTATTCCTCCTGTCGCCCCCATACACCGTTACAACTTGCGCTCAGGAGTACGATGTGGTACTCGAAGGTGACAATCGCGTTCAGGTGCTGTGTGCGAGCTTCATCCGGAACTAGAAGCTGTACCAATTTCAAATTCCTCTCCACAATCTAACGTCGATTCCATTTCTCGTGAGTCACAAACTCTTTGCGAAAATAAAATAATTATATTTCATCATAATGTCCAATCCCTTTCAAACAAATTGACAGACATTGAAATTCTGGTACACGAAAATCGATTCGATTTGCTATGCCTCACAGAGCATTGGCTTTCAACTAACAACATCAACGATACTGCTATTTCTAATTATTATTTAGCAAGTTCTTACTGTCGGCAAAATTTTAAAGGCAAAAATCCCCACGGAGGTACGTGTATCTACGTTCGTAATGATATTTTATCTTCTCCACTGACAGGCTACGAGAACTTCTGCGTAGATAGTGTGTTCGAAATTTCTGCAGTTGAACTGACCGACACCGGTATTGTTGTTTTGTGTATTTATAGACCTCCTCAATCAGATCTTGACATATTTTTTCGGAACTTCGAAAATGTTTTAGAACATATCGCACATAAATCTACTAAATCTATCGTTATATGTGGTGATTTCAATATCGATTTCTTGAGTACATCCGACTCTGCACATTCACCAGTTAATCGATTCAAGAATCTTATCGACTCCTTCAACCTTATTACTACGATAAATGACCCCACTCGCCTCTCCGGCTCATCTCAAACATTGCTAGATCAAATTATAGTCAACAATGGAATCTCGTATCTCTCTGAAGTGTTTATCGCCGGATACAGTGATCACCTTGCTCAAGTATTGACTATTAATAATACACTAAAACCGCTTAAAATCCTTTACAAATTTACAAGAGAGTTTAATGACATAAATAAATCCATATTCGTAAATTATTTGCGTGAAGAAACATGGAAAGATGTTTACAATTGCCAAAACACCGACGACAAATTCAATGTATTTATCTCAACATTCCTAAAACATTACAACTCTAGTTTTCCCATAAAACGCAAGTTAATTAACACAAAAAAATACAATAGATGGATCACCCTAGGGATAAGAATTTCTTCAAAAAACAAACGCCGTTTATATTATCTTTCAAAACGCTATAACCAGCCACCCGAATTCCATAATTATTTTCGTAAATATAAGACTATTCTCCGAAAAGTAGTCTATGCAGCTAAAGTTATGGAAAACGACAGGCATATACTAAAATCGAACAACCGGATGAAAGCCATGTGGAATATTGTTAACAATTACACGTCAACTTCTGAAAATCGCGAAGAAAATGTTTCTTTACTAAACGATGGCAAGATCGTGTCAAATCCTCAGGACATCGCAAGTTTGTTTAATTCTCACTTCTCAGAAGTTGGTAAAATAACGAACTCAATATATCCAAATCAATGTCCTCCAATTATTACCACCCACATACCCAATTCTATGTTCACTTCCGAAACTAACGCCAGTGAAGTCATGGGAATCATCAGCTCCTTAAAAAACAAATTTTCACGAGGCATAGATGATATACCTGAGTTTATTGTTAAATCTTCGTCCCACGCTATATTAAATCCACTCGTAAATATTTTTAATAGTTCTTTATCGGAAGGGGTGTTTCCCAATATATTTAAGAGAGCTAAAGTGAAACCTTTACACAAGAAAGGAAACAAACTTAATATTGGAAATTACCGACCAATATCTCTACTACCCACTTTCTCAAAAATCCTAGAAAAATTGTTCTATAAGCGTCTTCTAGATTTTTTATCAAAATATAACATTCTCTCTGACGATCAACACGGTTTTAGGAAATCCTTTTCCACTACAAGCGCCATATTTTCCTTCTTAAACGATGTTACCACATCTCTAGACAGTGGAGAAAATCCTCAGGGTGTTTTTCTTGACTTATCCAAAGCATTCGATGTCATCGATCACGGAATTCTCCTTACCAAATTGCATTCTTTAGGCATTCGTGGACTTCCACATCAATGGCTAACTTCTTATTTAAAAGATAGATATCAACAAGTAGAAATATCCTATACTAAAAATAAAATACTTGAGCGTTGTCTTTCAGAAACAAAGCCACTTACTTGCGGAGTACCCCAAGGATCAATTCTCGGCCCTATACTCTTTTTATTGTATGTGAACGACATGTCATCATCCACATCAGATTGCAAAATGGTTCTTTTTGCTGATGACACTAATTTACTATGTAAACACGCCAATGCTCAAAAAGTTTTGTCTAACCTTTCGACTTGGTTCCATGCAAATCGTCTCATTGTAAACACTGACAAAACAGTGTCTATGTCATTTCACAATAGTATCACAAAATCTTTACCCCAGGTTTCTCTTTCTTTAAACGGAACACAATTAAAAACTGTTACAAATACAAAATTCTTAGGTCTCCATATTCAAGACAACCTCAAATGGAATTGTCACATTGACAATCTTAATTCCCAATTAAGCAAATTGTGTTACGCATTCCGAATCTTAGTTAACGCAGTTAGTCCACGTATTTCCCGTTGCGTATATTTTGCAAACGTTTACTCCCATTTACGTTACGGCATTACCTTCTGGGGTAATTCCGGTCAGAGTATTCAAACTTTCAGAATTCAGAAGAGGATAGTTCGGATAATTTGTAAATCTCACCCCCGAAACTCTTGTAAACCTTTATTCAAGGAATTAAATATCTTAACACTTCCCTGCATTTATATTTATGAAACGGTCGTGTTTGTTAAGACCGAATTACTGAAGCACCACCCTTGCTTTATACGAAACAGTCTCGTTCACGAACACTATACACGCAATAGTAGTAATATTCATCGCCCTAGAGTGTCAACCACTCTTTGCCAAAAGGGACCATACCATTCGGGAATCGTTCTATATAATTCCCTGCCCAAGAATATAAAAGATATTATGAAATTGAATATCTTCAAATCCGCGGTTAAAAACTACCTCCTGCACCAGTGCTTCTACACTGTAAAAGAATTTATTGATTTTAACAAAAGTTAAATTCGTCTTGTGCTTTATCACGCCATTGCTGTAGTACTTTTTAAACAACTTATAACAATTTCAAAAACTATTTTCTTGCATGATTGTGTTGTCTTATGGCTCATATTAATTTAGTTTTATGTGTACTCAACATTGGCACGTTTGTGTACATAAATTCTGTAGCCCCATCCTGGCCCGGGTTTTTCTCCGGTTTTCCTTCGGGTAGAGGCGGATTTATCATACAGGTTCTCTAGGCTTTGTCTAGGGGCGGGTCTATTGTAACAATAAATCGTGAATTTAGTGTTATTTCAATTTTTAAGCACTATACTCAGAATAATCTATAGTTCGATAATAACTTACATGTAATTTTTTGCTTAAAATTACAAACATATTGACATTCTATTAGTATTATAACTCGCAGCTAACTTTTTATCTTATCTAGGAATTTTTGCTGAATTTTTTGAATCCGCCTCTGCCTTAGGGCCCTTGATCGGAATTGATGGGATGGTCCCTTGCTTGCTTCCGGAGAGTAAATTAGTTTTTTTTTCCTCCACGTGGTCATACGCAGTTTGTACTGTTTTTTGACAATAAATTTATTTTTTATTATTAATTTCATCTTATTCGTGAATTGCAAACAGTGGTCGTAGTAAGGATTGACCCCCCACCCCCACCCGCAAAATTTTTCATGGTCTCGTGACATATAATTACATACACTTATCACGCATACATTAATGACCTACTAAATCACAGTTAGAATAAAACATAATTTGCTTTATATCTTACTGTTATTATTTATAATTTTACTCAAAAACCTCAGTCTTTATGGTTTATTTAGATATGTCTCGCTGTAATTTCCTACTGCCTTTCCTACGTTACCTGATTTCCTACTTTGCCGGTAACAGATACACAAAAGAGAATTCTTAGAATTCCTGCGTTGACATTTCATGACGCCATGAGTAGCGAAAAACGCAATCTACGCGACTTGCTGTCTGACTTACAAAAATGTTACTTACAACAAATTGTATAAATGTATACCTTATACTCAAATCACATGTTCAATACAAACCTGGTTATGAAAATTAGTTTCTAATCAGTTTATGTTCAAGAATACACTTTCGATAGTAATTAATTGTTTTTCATTTTTTATTAAGTCGAGAAACTTGTGGATCTTTAAAATATTTTTTATCCCTTAAGTTTACTTTAATTTTCTTTACCACGGTGACGCTCTCAGACTCTCTCTGGTTGCAAATAATCACTTACTTCTTAAATACGAATCGTAGGCATCTTATCCTTCTCGGTGGTTTTTTCTGATGTGATAGAAGCGAATAGGTTGAGATGTCCGACTTGAGGTTTCTAACACATAATTCGATGTTTCGGACATCAGATGCAATCCAATGCTGTTTCATGATGCTTTTGACGAAAAGAATAATCGATGGATTCACTCTTCTGGTCATTTCATGCACATAACACGTATTCTGTTGCCGATATCTAACACACACTAAACACTCTTTTACTTGAGGCTTATTCGGGAGAAACACGAAACAAGAACAGTCATTCGATATTAACTGCTCGACTGCCACGACTAGACTGGATGTCACTCATCACGTATTTTGTCAAGTAGATCTTCTGTTTACGCGTAGTTTATTATACATGTGAGAAAATATTGCACAAAACGCCGAAATATCGATTTATTAACGGGCGATTTTACGGAAATCGGGAAATTTGCGGCACACGAAGCACTTCACGTGTTCAAAAGATCCAACGTCTGCACACCGAACAACTGAGGTTATGGAGCAATGAAGCAGGTTACATTGGTTTCGGCGGGAACCCACAGGGTTGCCACCGCTTCAACCGTTCCTGTAAGACCATCTTTGTCTTGACAGACGTGAATTTCAAATATGACAAAGGACTGGGATATGAAATGAGAAAGGAGTGAGATAACAGTCATAAATAAATGATTATGTGCGTCATGCATATTTTATGTGATGATGTTAAATGGCCTAATTCGTTTGTATCAACGTACGCAGCTATCAACAGTTTTTTTTTAAATCCAAACCTAACAGAATAGGGTGTTTCGAACATATATTTCCCAATATCTGGAGAACAACTCTAATATGTTTCATTCGCGGTGCAAAATTTGATTGGTGGAAAAGGGTTAGGAGTAATGTTGGTAAATATATAACAAAGAAGGATATGGAAATAACTTGTATTGGTCGTAGCTGGGAACATTTGATGACGAAATTTCGTCGAAATGTGTTTGGTAAAAAAAGTTTCCTTTGTGGTAATTGATTATTTTCGTTATTTTAAGTACAATGGTTTACTTAAATACGTATTATCATGAATATTGTCATGAGTATTTCTGTCATCACGAGTCACGAAAACCCTTAAGGGGGATGTACACGGGGCTAGTGAACACCGCTTCGTGACGTCGCACAGTGATGTTGAGACGAAACCTGGTTAACAGAATTTTATCCCGTGAATTTGATGCATTATGGCGAATTATCGTTTATATGTATATAAACAAACATGTTCAGTTTAATGTATTTTTGATTCGAGAGGTTATGTATCAGATCTCTATAAACATTTAAAAAGATGTTATTTATAAATTGTCTTAACATGAATAATGGACATAACATTTGTTTATGTTCTTAAAAAGATTTTTCGCTATAATTCACCAAATTTACTGGATAAAATACTTTTGGACAGGTTTCGCTTCGATATACTCCACTGTGCGGAGACACAAAGAGGTGTTGAAAAGCGGCTTCCACTAGCGTCGTGTACGTGCGTATCCCATTATTGCGTTGCGGTATTTGTGTAGCGTATTCGCTGTATTTGGCAAAACACTTGACGTATTCACATCTATCAGTACATGTCATTCTCAAATGGTCCGAACACGCAAATAATTCAATAATACCAAATATATTTTCTCATACCAATGATGGACGGGATATATAAATCGAGAAATATTTGTACTGTTTCGTTTTCCCAGCCCATATAAATGTTCCAGTCTATATTAAAGAAATTGTAGAATGAGAAGAGTCAAAATATAGGTTAAAGAACCAGAATATCAACAAATCTCGATCGCGCGCCCTCTACTGAGCGAAACACGGCAAACTAAGTGTGGAAGATTCACGCAAATATTTGTCCTATTTGAGTCCTTTGATGTGCGACTAAAACCCGACAAGAGGACCGATACGGGTGTTCGAGTATTTGCCACAGTAGAGCAAATACATCGAATACAGACAAATAGCTGATCTATACTCGGCCTTGTTTACAAGTTCACAAATACGTAACTCTAAGTGAAGTGCCGGCATTACATAAAAGTGTGTGAGACACCATTTAGGAGCTCGCTTTCTTTCGCGACATAAAAGACTTCATCTTTGGACTTGGATGCGCGCGCTTGGAGCGAAGGTAGAACCGGGATCTCCTCCAGCGCTCTTCAAGGTCACATCCAGGTGGAGGTCGACTTCTCCAGACGATACCATTTAATGTATCGAAATGTTTGTACGAGTTTCTCCGTTATTCATTGAGTTCTTTGTTTCACTGTAGTATTTGTAAATGAGAAATGTAGCGTGCTATTGCAGCTTACCTACATGGGGCGATATGACTTAGGAGATGAGTGGTAGGGCTGTCGTTAGTAGGTGGGCCGCTTAGCTGGGTTTACCAACAACTTGGTCCCCGTGGAGGTGTAAGTAGGAGTCGTTAGCAGTAGTTAGTAATAGTGATACTAGGAGCACTAGGAGGTGGATAGAAGAAGTAGGGTTCGCTTTTCAATTGTCAAAGCTATATGAACTGGGACATTGAAGTGAAACGTTACAATTTTTTTTTCTAGTCCCGTCGGAAAATCCGGAGTGACTCGATGTCAAGCCCTGAGCTACCAGAGGGGCACTTGCTACGCTTCAGTCAATAATGAAATTACCTGTAGGGTAGTGCGGGGTAAATGATCGTGCGAAGCACTAATCTGATTCATCGTTGCGGTGTTAATCTGAGATAAGTCCATTTTCCAGACTTGATCTTTCTGAGTGTCTCAGCGCCCTCTCTTTAAAATGTTATATTTTCACGTAGTTCTTGAGTTCATTAATTTATTCTTCAGCGATGGCCTAAGCATGAGTACGTGGTGCGAAATGGATAGACCATATTAAAGAAATTGTGGAATAAGAAAATATAGGTTAAAGAACCCGAACGATTTATAATTTGATAATAATACATACTTGTGAAATGTATTTTTTTTGTGTGTGTGTTTTATTACATACAATATTTGTAGGTAATATGTTAATAGTACAACACGTGTCGAACTATTTTTATCGTTAGGAGTATGTTGAAATGTTAAATACGCCTCTGCCTTAGGGACCTTGATCGGAATTGATGGGATGGTCCCTTGCTTGCTTTCGGAGAGTAAATTAGTTTATTATCCTCCTCTGGTCATACACACTTTGCAACTGCTTTTTTGACAATAAAATTTTATTTTATTTATTGGACCGTCGCGAAGAGGTAATAATCCACAAGGTATTGGATGCGGAAATTTGCCCCGTGATAGAAGCTGTTCTTCTCTGTATTTTTCTCTCTCAGTTTCTTATCATTTCAAATCGGAATCGATAATTATTTATTCCGGGGAAACATTTTGAAGTACTACGTGATCTCCATATTGCTTACTTCTTAACAAAATGAATTCCTCATTACATTTAAAAAGTCGACAATTAAAAAAAAATTCATATAAATATTTTGTGTTTATTTTATATTTCAACTACCTTCTTCATTCGGCCCTTCTAAAACAAGCCCTACAGTTAAGAAAGAAGCAAGAAAGCGGCTTTATTAAACAGAAATCATAATCTAAAATACTCATCTACGTAAAAATCAAGAAATGCACAAACTGTCCTTTTGCGACACCCTGTTCGATATACTCATTATGGTGCATTTGCTTGATGAAATACTAAAATAAAATAACACCAGCTATATTTTCCGTAATAATGGCTCCTTTTCAATAAGATTTTTTGCAGTTTACAGTTCCGGCTGATCAAAAATTCTCGAAATGAAGCAGAATCTTCGTGTTTTGCTCCTGCTTCGCTATTACTCTCTTCTTGTTAAGGTGGTAGAACTAGCGTAGTAGAATTAAGTCATTAAAATATCCTTTATCGGTATAAATAAATACACCCTTACTCATTGTGATTTCAACTTGGAAAACATACCTCAGTGATCATTTAAATCAAATAATTACAATTATAATTGATGGTGTAATACATTACGTCTTATGGACAAAACACTTATTTTTGAAAAAGAATCAATTTTTAAATCACGAAAATGATGGAAGCTTACTTTGATTTGTAGTAAATTTTTTTACATCACTTTTATCTATAGGTCACTGAATATTGGGGAGAGATTTTTCAATTTCTCCGAGGTGTGTGTTGCGTTTGATCGCCATTCTTTTACGTGCTCTTATATATTACAAACGAGTCCAGCGAGTTCCTGAATATTGCTTGTACTATACTTTTTTTGTGTGGGGCTTTAGGGCTCGTCAACATCGAGGTCATTAGAGGCCTTAAAACTTGTACAGGTAGGGAAAATGCAGTTGCGCACTAGGGACAGCCAACATGACTCTTCCCGCGTGTGGGACTCGCCAAATAACTCAGCCATACCCACTAAAAACCCTCCTGAATTACAACTCAAAACTCAAATCCCAACATATCTCAAGTCTTTACTTAAAACATTAAAAAAAAGAAGAAGAGGAATGAGGAAAATGAAAGATACCATAGCCCCAATGGCGTCGGCATCGAAAAGAACAAGAGGTGACCAAGGAAGGTCAGGAAACAGAAAGGAAGGAGCATGGCACAAGTAAATGTGAGTAATGCCAGACTCAGCTCGGGGCCCTGTGTTCGCCAAACACGTACTAAATAGATGTAAGTCCCCGGGGGGTGGGTGGGTAATATGTTCTAAATTAGTAAGTTCTCCAGATATGTGTTCGGGTGGGTAGTTCAATGAGGAAAATGGGAGGTAGAGGCACTGTGTGCAATGTTGATCCGAGCTGATTACAATGTTTTGGGGTACAGCATCATATTGACCGCAGAAACTACTCATGAATTGATGCATCGTAGAAAGCGAGTGGAATAATTCCTAATGAACTTCGCGATAAGACGAGGACGAGATAACTGCGGAATATCAAGTGTATCGCGTAATGTGTGATTGCTATTTACAAAGAAACATAAAATTACAAAATCAATTATACTGTGTATGTCTATTGGTTAAATTTTTTATAGCAAAACTAGCTGATTACCCGGCGTCGCCAGAGATCTTTCTTTTAGTCTAATCTTCTTTTACTCAGGAAAAAAGAATATATGTCTATATTTTTAACAAGTTTTTTCTTATTAGTTATTATAAACATGCACAGCATCCTAATGTTTAGAATTCATAATTTTACAAATTTAATACAAAACTTGACTGTACATCATTTTGCGTATATTCGCTTCCGAGGCGTGACGCGGCTGGACCATTTCATTAAAATACGTAAAAAATCAGAACTATACGATGAAATTTTACGATTTAACGATGATTTTCATCTTTGTTAAATGCTTAAAAAAATAATCCTTTAAATTTGATGGCGATTGATTTTTTCCTTCTTAAATTACTCTCTTAAATCGAAGTATTTTAACATTTTCTATTTTTAATCACGTTTTGTTCTTTTCGATTTTAGCCATCTAGGACCGCGTCCAGTAACCTCATGCATTCGTCGTCGTGCTTCTTTCTTTGGTTTCCGGTAGTTCTTCATCCTTTCACTTTGCTCTTTCCTTCTCTCTTCTGTCCAGATATTAGTTCTTATTCTCTTCTCCTTCTCCTGGAAACCCTTAAAGTTTTGCATCAACCTTCTAAACGTTGTTCTGTCTTGTATTGCATCGTCCGTTATCTTAATCTCTGCCATATCGTTTTTAATTCCTTTATGCCGATGGTTTCCATTTTTGCTCTTCTAGGCGTGGTTAAAGATTCGTTTCGTAAGTCTGCTATTATCCATCCGCACTATGTGACCAAAGAATCTAATTCTCCTCTTCCTGGCTGTGTCTGACATCCTCTCATCTTCTTCCTCTTTATACAGGTCTTTACTTTTTCGAAGTCAAAACTCTCCCTTTTCTATTCTCAATGGTCCAAAGATTTTTCTTAAAATTTTATTTTCTATTTTTTCTATTCCTTCTATTTCTCCTGTTTTCATGGTGAACATACATTCTGTGGCATAGAGACTCTGGTTTGATTACTGAATTATAATGTTTGGTTTTGTTTGAAAGGTCACTTTTTATTGTAAATATATTTAGTCACTTGATAAGTTAGTTCCAGTTTTCTCATTCTTGATTCGTTTACTTCCTTGTCTAGCCCATTGATCTGAATTAATTCATCTAGATATTTGAATTTAGTACCTTTGTTGATTTTTCCGTACTCTGTTTTTTAGTGCTGTGGGCGAGTATTTGGTATTGGTCATGAATTTAGTCTTCTCAAAAGAAATCTGAAGACCAACTTTTGCAGCTATTTCCTTCAGAAGGTTTATTTATGTGGATGCTGTTTCCATGTCTTCAGAGAAAATTGCAATATCATCAGCGAAGGCCAAACAGTTTATACCAACTCCCTTGTGCTTCGATCCTAGTCCTATCTGGCGATAGATTTCATTTTCCTTCAATTTCTTACCTCATACTCTAATTACCTTCTCTATGTCGCAATTGAAGAGAATTGGAGAAAGTCCATCCCCCTGACGGTGCTAATTTCAAATTCGTTTGAGATCTCTCCCATAAATTTCACTCTTGATTTTGTGTCCGTGAGAGTTTATCTGATTATATTGACTGATTTTGATTCAACTCCAAATTCTTCTAAAATGTTAAGTAATGAGACTCTATCTATTTAGTCATATGCTTTTTTAAAATCTACAAAAACAATAACATACTTTTTGTTCTGTGTAACCCTGTCTCTTATTATAGTTTTCAAATTTAGGAGCTGTTCCACACATCATCTGCCTTTTCTGAACCCACCCTGATATTCTCCGATTTGTTTGACGATTGTTGGTTCTATTCTGTATTGAAGCGTTTTTGAGAGGATATTATAAGCAACTGCTACCAAAGAGATTCCTCTGTAATTGTTCACATCAGCCTTGTCTCCTTCTTTGTGTAGCGGGTGAATCAGTGCGTTCTTCCAATCATCAGGGATTTTTTCTGTTCGCTAAATTTCCCTTAGTATGTTTGTCAGTTCCTGAATTACATTACTGCCTGCCTCTTTCCACAATTCTGAAACAATTAGAACTTTCCCTGCTGCTTTATTATTTTTCAAACTCTGAATTATATTATCTATTTCTTTCTCATCTGGTCTGAAGGTTTAATTTCTGTATGTGGTGAATGGAATTCTAATCTTTCAGCAGGTTCTTCAGAGTTTAGTAATTTTTCAATATAGCGTGCTAAAATGTTACAGTTGTCTTTGTCGTTTAGCTCAATTTTTCCATTTTCACCTTTAAAACCTAGGCTAGGAGGTTGGTATTTTGTAGTCTCTTTAAAAATTTTGTAAAAATTTATTGTATTGTTCTTTGTGAAATTTTCAATTTGTATGAGTCGACTTTTTTCATATTTCCTCTTAACGTTTCTTATAGTCTTAGAAGTTTGTTTTCGGATTGTCTTGAAAGTTTGAAAATTCTCATGTTTTACAGGAATACCATTTTCTCTATGTTTTCAGTCTCTCTTTGATGTCCACTTCACAGTCATCATTCCACCATCTATGTTTCATATTTCGCTTCATAGGACATAGTTCCTGAGCAGATTTAATTATTTTTGTTTCCAGTTAATTCAAAATCAAATTTTATTCTTCCGTTCTTTCTTTTCTTGGATCTGTTTTGAGAAATGAATCTCATTTTTATAGTTGTGATGTAATGGTCCCTTTCGACATCGGCTCCTTTCTTCACCTCGACATTTTGGATCTCTTTTTTGTTCTTGGAGGAGATTGCTACGTGATCGATTTGGAACTCCCCAAGGTTCGGGTTTGAGACCTCCACGTCTTTTGTTTTCTGGGCAGTTTTTTTAAAGCAGGTAGACATTAGTTTCAGAATGAAGGCCTTCCATAGTTCAATAAGCCATTTCCATTTCTATTTGTCCTCTATGTGCCGGGAAGTCTCCCTCAATTTTTTTTATAAATCCTCTCTGTCCCAATTTGTGTATTAAAGTCTCCTACCTACACTTTGATGTGATCTCTTGGAATTTTGTGGATTTCGTTTTCTAAGGGTTCCTAATATTCTTCAACTTTATCAGGATTTTTCTTGTTGTCATCATTAACTGGAGCATGGGCATTGATTAAGGTATAATTTTTATTTCCACATCGTATTGTCAAAAGTGAAAGCCCCTCTGAAGGAGAATAGAAATCTTTAACTGATTTTACTATGTTTATTATGAATGCATACCCAAGGTGGGGGACGTTCTTCATTATTCTTTTGCCAGGCTTTCCTTTGTATATCCTGTAATTTTCTGAATCTGACATATTGTCGTCTGTGTATCTTGTTTCCTGAAGAGCAAGAACCAGAATTTTCTGGTTGTCTAGATTTTGATTAGTTCTTTCAATTTTCCAACTTTCAGAAGTGAGTTAATATCGAGAATACCAAACAAATATTTTCGTTTTGGTCTCAACTTACTATTGATTGATGGGTCACAAGTAGAAGCTCCGACTCCTCCTTGCATGCTGTTCTGGACTCTCCAGGATCCTTAGGCCAAGTAACACGGCATACAGCCGTGTTGGATTTACGTTTCAGGTTACCACCTGAAGTAATAATTCCGAAAGTTTGCAACATGCATGTAGATTACTTGACTGTCTTGGGGAACAGCTTGTGGGCCATTCCAGGGTTAAAACTACGGTTGTGAGCCGTAGTTTATTTTTCAAGCACACCTAACATGGTGTACAGACGCTGACCACAACACCGCCCGTTGCGGGATCAGACGTGTGTGGATTTAAGTCCTGGAGATAGTTCCTCCACCTCCTCCGCTTTGGGACTACTAGTCCTCATTCGCCTTTGAAGCTGTTGACCGTCTCTACTCTAATTCCCTCAACACTGATCGTCTCGACGACCCACTGGGATTGGTTACCCGACCTTCCACTGGGTTGCTCGGCTTAACAGGGGCACCTCTTGTAGGTTACGTGTTTGAGTTTGAGTGAAAGAGGCTACTGTTGGATTCTCTTGCTGAATCCAATATTTTACGCCATTCACTCCCATTCGCCAGAGCCACAAGGGCCTAGAACCCTTAATAACGTTTTATCGATAATTAAGTATTATTTTTGTAGACATATGCTGTCGCAGAATGTTTTGTAGAACTCTTTGACACAAACAATATCGAAGCCATTAACAGTTGTCACCTACCTCTAACCGTTTAGGCAGCGTAAGCAAATGTAACTATTTTTTTTCAATTTTATCGACATTTATCGTCAAAAACCATTTGTATCTTTATTATTACACATTTCTAAAATAGAAGTTAGCCTACGTTCATCCTGGACATCTAAGCTGTCTCCTCGTCAAATTTCATCTCGACCGGTTCAACGTTTTAGTCGCGATCAGGTAGCAGACACACAAACAGAACACATTGACTTTCGCGTTGCGCATTGATATGTATTAGTATGTGGATACGACCATTTCTTTGCACCTGACGAAAGCCCCAGAAAGGGTTGAAACATTGTGTTCAGTAACACGACCACAATAAATGAGTCCAACTAAAGTCTTATAATATATTCAACTTAAACATGATGAATTTAATCCTTTTCGTAATTTTCACTCTGCGATAACGCAAATCGAAAAAATTACCTGGAAAATTTATAATAAAAATAATTTGTCACACTTAAATATGTTTTTCTTCATTCTCAAAAAGAACACTAAACGGTCTCAGCTTAAGGTAGTACTAGCGTAGGTAGGATTAAATCACTAAAATATCTTAAATCGGCATAAATAGAGTAGCGTGTACTTATTGTGATTTCAACTTGAAGAACATACCTCACCGGCCAATTAAATGGAATAATTACAATTATAATTCATCTCGAAATGTATTACGTCTTACGGAGAAAACACTTATTTACAAAATAAGATGGACTTTTAAATCACGAAAGTCATGGAAGTTTATTTTCATTTATAGTAAATTTTCCGTAGTATTTTATGTGTAGGTTACCGGACATCTGAGAAAGATATTTCAGTTTTTCCTTTGAGGTGAGATGCATAAATCACGAAACCATCGCGCCCGGCCGCCATGTTTTTATGCTCGGCCGCCATGTTTTTATGCGCTCTTGTTCATTTCGAACGAATCAAGCGAGTTCCTGAATATTATTTGTCCTATATTATTAACTGATACATGGAAATTAAATAACGTTTGTTCATCATTATAATTTATAATATTGTATTATACAACAATTAGAATAACAATAAAGAAAATAGTTTTACGTCTCAGTGATTTGACGAACTTGGAATCCTGGTCCCTCCTTTAAATGATTCATTTCCATGTAATGTGTTCTTCTAACGTAATGTATTCTTTTTCTGTTTTAGGTAAGAACCTACGAAGAATCACTGCTCAGCGGAAATCAGTATCTGGAGGTCCGAGGTCCAGTTTGCGTGGTACGTTAGCAAGAATGATCTTTAAGGTGGGCATACACGGTCACGCCATTCTTCCAAATGGAAGGATGCCACGCGAAAATCGTTCCGTGTCTGGGGCCGATATATGGGCGTAACGGGCTCAGTTGGATTTTCAATAGTCCAAAATCCGTTGTTCCCTTTCGGGTCTATTTCCTAGGTTATCTGTGTTTTGATTCGCGGAGTCTGGGCGCGAAAGATTTTGAATACTATTGCATTATATTCCATTCTGCCGCCGTACTTCGTGATGAGAAGGAGGTCTTATCGTATAGTATTTATTAAGACGGGGAGAAGCAATTTCGATCTAAATGGAAACATAAATTAAAAATTTATTGCCAACTCTGATGCGATGATATCGTAATAATGAATTTTTAATTCTTCAATAGTGAATTATAATATATAATATTACAATAAAAAATAATTAATTATATCTTAATACAAATTTCAGATTTTAAGTTTAATACAAATTACGAATTACTTTGAGTACGTCTTATTTAATTATGCAATTCATTACAGGATTTAATTTATTCTGGATAAGATACTGCCCATCCCTGTTCTTTGCAATAATATAATTATTTTTTTCTTTTCTCTGAAATATTACTTTTGATTGTATTTTATTGCATTATTTTTTCAATTTTCAACCTGATTATTACGATATAAGTACCATAGTATCCCTAATCAATGGCGGAACTATGGGGGGGGGGCTGAGGGGCTATAGTCCCTCTCCCATTGGATCTGAACACTTAACTGATAAAATTGAAGTTGATAAAAGGAATACTTAGTAAGAGTGTTACCACATTGTTAATTGTTATTATTTATTATTGTTATTAATAATACCAGATTAATAAAATTAGTAATATAATAATAATTCCATATGAATAAAACTAATAATACAATGTTAATAACTGTGACAATTGTTATTAATAATTTCAGATTATTCATTGTTAATTATTTATGTGGATCATTTTATTTAAAGGTATTATTTATAAAATTTGAGTTGTAAAACCATAAATTTTTAGACAAAAATGCTCTCGAGCTATATCGATGAACGTATCACAATGAGTACGAAACGAGAAAGGCATCGCGTGGCACGTTGCGTTGAATGGCATCGCGGTGTATGTAGTTACTTCTTCAACATCATTCCATTTGGACGTCACGGCATGGCATGGCGTGTTCATGTATACCTACCTTTAAAAATATTGTTTACGCCAATACGAAACTTTTAATATGAATATCAATAGTAAATACGGTAATACTAGTTGAGTACCCGGCGTTACCTGGGAGTTTTCTTAGACATCTTCTTTTACCCAAGAAGTTCGTAAGTGTTGCTGCTGGTAAGTTATTCCAGTCTACAATGGTTCCATTCACAAAGGAGTATTTAGCAATATCTGTTTTCGGTTTCCTACATTTTATTTTACGCTTGTGGTCGCCGCGACTAATGTAGTTCGGATGGTGGAGACTGGCGTTCTCTGATTTCCACGTAAGCTCCCCCTTGTAGGTTTTTCTCTTTTCTGACCTTCCTTGGTCACCTCTTGTTCTTTTCGATCCCGACCCCATTGGGACTGGGGTATCTTTCATTTTCCTCTTTCCTCTTCTTCTTTTTTTAAAAATGTTTTTTAGTAAAGTCTTGAGATATGTTGGGATTTGAGTTTTGAGTTGTAATTCAGGAGGGTTTTTAGTGGGTATGGTTGAGTCATTCGGCGAGTCCCACACGCGGGGAGAGTCATGTTGGTTCTCCCTAGTGCGTAACTGCATTTTCCCTACTTGTACAAGTTTTTAGGGCTCTAATGACCTCGATGTTGACGAGCCCTAAAGTCCCCCCCCAAAAAAAAAAATTAAAAAAAGCGCAAAGACGCGCGAACTTCCTTCGATTGGAAAGTGTGCCCCACTCTAAATTAACATTACGTCCACTAAATTAACGTTATCCTCCACGTGATCACACTCATTGAATCCTAAAAGCTTGAACTAAAGATATGTCCCGGTGTTTGTCTGTTATGGAGACGCAATTTCGTAATACCTCCTCACTTTGCCACGGCTCGAAGCGGAACGAAAAACTTCATCACGAGAATTACGAAAAAAATGTGGCCGATATTATTGACGTTATGCGAACCCTTCCCGAAAGAAATGACGTAACGATCTTAACCACAAAAATTACGTGACAACGCTTCAAAACCCTCGACGAAATTGAGGATCTTATTACTCAATACTTCTTGGGTTCAGTGATTCCGTATTAGATAATGGATAATTTAACACAACATTACTATTAGTTTGCGAGCACAAATTCTTCGATCTAATGTTACTAAAGAAACAGTGCGACCTTTTAAAGACGAATGGTATATATTTTGTGGTAATAACTCACAAGTTTCGACTTTCGTTTGAAGGCATTGTCAGGTGTTTCATATTATAACAAGAAACATAGCAACAGAACAACTGAACATGATATTAAACATAAATAAACACAAAATATGTTTAGAAATACGTTAGAAACTGCACAAACGTATTATAGTATTGTATATACCAGATAGCTTTTTTGCGTCTTTGCGTAAATTCACACTCCCGTGTGTATTTTTTATAAAATCTTGCATTCTTTATTTAATTAGATTTTATAATTGTAGTAGAATATTATATAATTCTTACTGCTGCACCCACGTAGTGTTTTGAAAGTAGATGACAGCGTTAAAACCAAGAATTAGTTATTAATAAATTAAATAAGTACGAGTATTTGGTCTATTGAATCCAACAACCGAACTCCCGAGGTTGAATAAAATGTGACAAAATCTGCGTATTACGATACATAATTTTCTTCGAACTAAAGGATCATAACATAGAAGTACATTGAACGAAACTATAAATAACAAGACTAGACCAGGTGACGGGGAATCTACCGAATGATAAAGTCGAAATTTTTAAAAGAAGGTAGGGTGAAATTTTATCATTTAAAATATGAAAATCTAAGACCCTCCACGTCTTTTGAAGTATCGTAGAAGTAGTCAATTTTTTGCAACAAGCATTCAAAGTACGAAATTTGGAGTATTTTTATGTTTAATCTCATGATTTGGTTATTGATCCTAGACAAAAAGTTAAATGAACGAGTTGCAGATCTTACAAAGGCCTATAAAACAAGACTTTGTATGTTCAAATCCGTTAATTAGATATTGCAAAAAGTTCTTGTAGTACTTTTTAAATAACTTATAACAATTTCAAAAACTATTTTCTTGCATGATTGTTGTGTCTTATGATTCATATTAATTTAGTTTTATGTGTACTCAACTTTGGCACGGTTGTGTACATAAATTCTGTAGCCCCATCCTGGCCCGGGTTTTTCTTCGTTTTTCCTTCGGGTAGAGGCGGACTTCTTATACAGGTACTCTAGGCTTTGTTTAGGGGCGTGTTTATTGTACCAATAAATCGTGAATTTAGTGTTTTTTCAACTCTTATGATTTTTAAACACTATACTCAGAATAATCTATAGTTCGATAATAACTTGTACATGTAATTTTTTGCGTAAAATTACAAACATATTGACATTCTATTAGTATTATAACTCGCAGCTAACTTTGTATCTTATCTAGGAACTTTTGCTGAAATTTTTGAATCCACCTCTGCCTTAGGGCCCTTGATCGGAATTGATGGAATACGTCCCTCGCTTGCTTCCGGAGAGTAAATTAGTTTATTGTCCTCCATGTGGTCATATGCAGTTTGTACTGTTTTTGACAATAAATTTATAATTATTATCGTTCAGAAAACCACCGTTTTGTTTTACTTTTGCAATACTTATTGCAAAGAACATTTTTATGGTTTTAAAACGTAGTCCTTGCAATAACAAAAACTCATTCCGTCATTTTTGTTAACAATTGTTGCATTACGCCAAGAATGGCACTATTTTTATTTATTTATTTAATGTCTCTTGGCAAAAGGAGGTTCAGGCCATGACGTCTGCTCTTCCACCCAACCGTTGGACTTGGGAAGGAGAGATGTTGGGTTGCCGGGAACTTATGGTACTGAACCGACATTTGTCTGGAGTAGGTGAAGGGAAACCCCAGTTGAAAACCTCACCGAGTTCGGCCGAGCAGGGGTTGAACCCACGTTCTATCGCTCAGCGAAGGCGCTACCACTACACCACCGCTGTTTAGTAATGTCCTAAACCAGGGTGAAAATTATTTGGAAGAGAAAATAGTTCGTCCCTTTTTAATTTGCATCCCTATTTTTAATGTCAAAAAAGGGGTGTTTTGCTGTGCTAAACGAATTAATCTGGATCCTCCGCTATTAGTTGTGCGAATTTTAACAGATTTAATTCTGGGATTTACACAAATATACAAGACAAAAAATTATCCTCTGACCAACGGGAGACGAGTTATCGCTTTAAAAAAATCATTGAGCTTTTGTTCATTAAAAATAAGAAATTAGTTGGACTGTTTTCCATAAATAATAAATTGTACCCTCTGTTATCGGCAATGATTTTGTATGTAATTACAACAAAATTGTTAAAACAAGTAATTTATGTGAGCGGCGTTTAAAATATCAACATATTTCGACCTCTTCTACGACGCTTCAAAGGACGTGGAGGGTGTTTTTCACGATAAAACTTCGCCCTCTCCCTTCTTACAAATTCTTTCGACTTTTCGACCCGAGACGAGAAAACAATAAGTTTGATATTTATTCTGTCGTCAAACGCGATCAAATGTCCGACTTTTGAAAAGAACCTATCACGTGACAATGGGATGATAATATTTTTATGCCACGTGATACAATTTTCGATATCATTTTTTTTTTCTCTTTATTTACCTTATTTTTATTTTTACATTTGTGGGATTTTCAACCCTAAGTCGTGAGTATTAATTAAACTGAAGTCGCATTTCTCTACCGGTCAACTTGACGCGGTGTCAATTTCTTTCAATAAACTTTTACATCCCCCATCCTGGCCCTGATTTACTCCGTTTTTCCTTCGGGTAGAGGCGGATTTATTATACAGATTCTCTAGGCTTTTGTCTAGGGGCGTGTTTATTGTAACAATAAATCGTGAATTTAGTATTATTTCAATTCTTATGATTTTTAAACACTATACTCAGAATAGTCTATAGTTCGATAATAACTTGTACATGTAATTTGTTGCTTAAAATTACAAACATATTGACATTCTATTAGTATTATAACTCGCAGCTAACTTTTTATCTTATCTAGGAAGTTTTGCTGAATTTTTTTTGAATCCACCTCTGCCTTAGGGCCCTTGATCGGAATTGATGGGATGGTCCCTTGCTTGCTTCCGGAGAGTAAATTAGTTTTTTTTCCTCCGCGTGGTCATACGCAGTTTGTACTGTTTTTTGACAATAAATTTATTATTATTATTATTATTATTATCATCTCATGTCATCTTTATTTTTGAGGATTCTTCACGAACTGGTGGAACTGTAAATGACGTAACTGTAATATCTAGAAATTAATGTCATGGTTTTTTTTTATTTAAATCAAATTTCTGATTTTTCTACTCTACTGATTTAATATTTAAATCAGTATTTTTTTAAATAAATAACAAAAAATCGAGTAATCTAAATTTATAATAAAGGAACGATTAACTAAATATACCTCACAAAATAATATATTAATCGTATTCTTTTAAATATTGATCATCTCTGGGTTTGAAATGGTCCCTTCCCTGTCTCGTACAATTGCACATATTCAGAGAAGATGATATCTCCACATAAACAATCCTAAGACCCCCCAGGGGACAGTAAGTACGTGTTTGGCGAACATGGGGCCCCGAGCTGAGTCTGGCATTACTTCCACTTACTTGTGCCATGCTCCTTCCTTTCTCTTTTCTAACCCTCCTTGGTCACCTCTTGTTCTTTTCGATCCCGACGCTATTAAGGGTATCTTTCATTTTCCTCATTCTTCTCATTTTTTGTCCTACCCCTCATTTTTGTCCCCCCTCATTCTTTGTCCCCCTTCATGTTATGTGCCCCCCTCATTGTAGTCCCCCCTCCATTTGATGTATGTTGTGAGATATGTTTTTGGTGTGTTGTAGATCACGAGGGTTTTTAGTGGGTAGGGTTGAATCAATCGACGAGTCCCACACGCGGGGAGTCGTGTTGGCTCTCCCTAGTGCGTAACTGCATTTTCCCTACCTGTACAAGTTTTTCGGGCTCCAATGACCTTTGACGTCGACATGAGCCGTAAAGCCCCACAAAACAAAAAAAAAACAAAAAACTAACTGGTCCCACCTTAAGTGACATTTTTTTCGGAATTTTTTTTTCTATCTCCATGGAAACATATGCATTTAGTACGTTCTCATGACGTAGTTCGTTAAAATTCCGACAGAATAAGCTGGTGAGGCCTTTTCCCACTAAACATTCCACCGTCCATTTGCACTAAATATACGTAAATGTAAAAAAAAACTAACCTTGTACTTTAGTGATGTCCCCAGCCAATGAACTAGAACCCGCATAATGCTTCCGCAAAAACGCGTAAATACCTGTTCGCGAGAATCGGGTAGTCAGCTACGCAATTACTTCTGTGGAAGAACTACACGTCTTTGGTTGTACATGTTCATTCGAGGCGAATCCAACGCGTGTCGTATCTAGAAGAGCGCGGAGCGGAAGAAGTCACGTATGCGATCCGTCGCATCGGCGAGAGGGCAGCTTCAGAACGGCGAAAGCAAAAACCGAACCAAAAACACGTCTGTGTNCGTATTCAATAAATTTATTGTCACAAAAGCAGTTACATGCTGCATATGACCACCAATTTACTTCCGGAAAGAAGCGAGGGACCATCCAGTCAATTCCGACCAAGTGCCCTAAGGCGAAGCCTGATTTAACACTTAGTTCTTTCCTCAGATAAGAATACAAATAAATAGCTACGTGCCAACAATGTCAACAAATTTGTACTTGATAAAACATAAAAAAGTTATTTTAGAAGTGTACGTGTTATCATGGAAATATATGGATTATTCGGAAAGTATTGTTTATAAATCGTAAGTATTAAATAACTCTAAATTCGACATTTATTGTTTTAAAAGATGCCGTCCCAGACAAGAGCGTAGCGAGTCTGTATAAAAAATCCTTTCTCTTTCCTGACCTTCCTTGGTCACCTATTGTTCTTTTCGATCCCGACGCTATTAGGGCTAGAGTATCTTTCATTTTCCTCATTTTTAGTCCTCAATGTTTTGATTTTTGGTTTTGAGATATGTTTTGGTATATTGTAATTCAGGAGGGCTTTTACTGGGTAGGGTTGAATCATTCGACGAGTCCCACACACGGGGAGAGTCATGTTGGCTCTCAGTGCGTAACTACCTGTACAGAATTCTAGGGCTCTAATGACCTCGATGTCGACGAGCCGTAAAGCCCCACAAAAACAAAGCAAAAACAACTCTACCCGAAGGAAAACCGGAGAAAAACCCGGGCCACGATGGGAAGGAAAAATTGTTCTATAACTATGAAAGGAAATACATTTTTCTATAATCTTGTGCTAATGAATCATTTTGCGCTCATTCGAAACCAGAAAAAATGGATGACAAAAGTGGGGGTGTTAGGTGAACGTTACGCTAGCACCCCAACTTTTACTATCCCTCTTTTTCTGGTTGCGAATGAGAACAACGCAAAACGAATGAGTATTAGCGGAACGTTCACCTGGCACCCACACCCCAAGTAAAGTCAGACTTTGGAAGAAACGTCTACACTAAAAGTTTGTGCTCATTGTGTGCGCAAAATAATAATAATAATAATAATAATGTGCTCGTTCGGAAAGTAGGAAAAAATCAATGAGAAAAGTGTAATAAAAAGTCTATTATAATACAATCACCTTAAATAAAATCAGACAAAGATGAAAACTTGCACTCTATAATTTTGTGCTAAAATTATGCGCTTTTTTGTTTGACGGGATTTGTTTAAAAATATTTAGCGGAAAGATAATAGATGTGTATTACTCTTTTATCGCTTGAATGAGCGCTTAATTATTTTGAGTGTTGCATTTGAACTAAACAAAACTTCTACTGAACTACACAATCAAAATTCTTACATTCATATTTTCAAAAATTTCAAATTTAAGACACCCGAAGTGGAGCACAGTGTTTAAATGAAATCGGAATGAGCCGTCTAGAGATAGCCATCTATTCCCAACGCGATTGAAGTCAAATCTCATGTTTGGTTTTGATGCATCTATTTGTTCGTGAATTATCGGGGACAAACATTCTTAACATGCATACGTACACACAGACACACATCCGACGTTGGACACCAAAATTTGAAACTAGACTCTTCTGGAACACATTCTCCGAAGAGATCTGGACATTTTTTGTTCCGATTACAAGACTTTCATTTTTCGTTCTGTTTAATTGGAAAAAGTAAAAGACTGCGGATAATCGTGCAAAATGCTGCTAATGACTCGTAATATATCTGCGACTCCGGAGCCATGAACCTGATGAAACAGGACGTTGTGTAAATGTTTTGATAAATCCAAAGTCAAAGAACATTTACAAACTGCGTGTGACCATGTAGAGGACAATAAACTAATTAACTGTCCGGAAGCACGAAATAACCCTTCCATGAATTTATATCAAAGGCTCTTTCAGCAATAAAACTTTTAGCATTAAAAACAGTTCGTTTCGTGTTATAATATTAATAGAATACCGACAAATTTTATTTTAATAAACACAAAAACGTTATTCAGAAGTACGCATTATTAGCAAACAATACATTATTCGGAAAATATTGTTTATAAATCGCGAGTATTAAAATAACACTAAATTCGAAATTTATTATTTCAATAGAAGCTGCCCCTCGAAAAGAGCCTCGAGAGAGAGACTTGTGCTTTTATTACTCGGAGAGGAACACGAAGCATCGTTTCTGTAACATTAAAATTACAGTAGATCGCATGTCTTATTGTTCTTATAAATTTAGTTGTATATGTACTCAACCCTGGCACGGTTGTGTACATTAATTCTGTAGCCCCATCCTGACCCGGGTTTTTCTCCGGTTTTCCTTCAGGTAGAGACGGATTTCTTTATAAAGACTCGCTAGGCTCTTGCCTAGAGACGGCATCAATTGATATAATTATTTAGTGTTATTTAATTGTTTCGAATTATCAACAATACTTTCCAAATGATTTATAGCTTGATAATAATACGTTCTTGTAAAATGACTTTTCTATATTTTATTAAATACAATATTTGTAGGTATTATGTTAATACTACAACATGTGTCGAACTATTTTTTATCGTTAGGAGTATGTTGAAATGTTAAATTCGCCTCTACATTGGGGCCCTTGATCGGAATAGATGGGATGGTCCCTTGCTTGTTTCCGGACAGTAAATTAGTTTATTGTCCTCCACGTGGTCATACGCAGTTTGTAACTGCTTGTTTGACAATTAAGTTTATTATTATTTACAATCACTCCAACTGGCATAGTGGAAAAGGTCTACCAAAAACAATCGATTTTTTTTGTGGGGCTTTACGGCTCATGTCTACATCAAAGGTCATTGAAACCCTAAAAACTTGTACAGGCAGGGTAAATGCAGTTACGCACTAGGGAGAGCCAACATGACTCTCCCCGCGTGTGGGACTCGTCGAATGATTCAACCCTACCCACTAAAAACCCTCCTGAATTACAACACAACAAAACATATCTCACAACATACATCAAATGGAGGGGGGGCACATAACATGAGGGGGGACAAAGAATAAGTGGGGACAAAAATGAGGGGTAGGACAAAAATGAGAGGAATGAGGAAAATGAAAGATACCCTAATGGCGTCGGGATCGAAAAGAACAAGAGGTGACCGAGGGAGATCAGGAAAGAGAAAGGAAGGAGCATGGCACAAGTAAGTGGAAGTAATGCCAGACTCAGCTCGGGGCCCCGTGTTCGCCAAACAGGTACTTACTAGATGTAAGTCCCCTGGGGGGAATCGCGACGATGTCCATAACGAACTTCAAAGAATTAGAATAAAATAAAAAAAACCTACTTTAGTTTATTAAAATATTTGAACAATTTTTAAAAACATTAGCCTGTAAAGTTCACTGTGTACGTCAGTAATAATAAAATTTTACGCAAAAATCTAACAAATTGGAGTACTCTTTTTACTGATTGAATTCCTTTTTTATGCATGATGTTTTTAATCCTTTTTATTTATTATAGTTTATTCCTAACTGTAAGCAACCTTGGCACATTATCTCTGTGACCCCGGGTTTCCTCCCGTTTTCCCTCGATTGGTGTCGGATTTTTAAAGGGAGGGATTATTATTAATACTTTTCTTTTATTAATCTTGAATTTGCATGTTATATCTTCAATTTATTTTGGAATAATAAATGAATAACCGCGTATTTATAAAATAATTTCTTTTGTAAATATTAAATCGTCCACTGTTCTTAACGGGATAGTCCCATGCTTGTATACGGTAAGTATCTCGCACGTGGCCATAAGCAGTTTGCAACTGCTTTCTTGACAATAAAGTTTATTTATTTATTTCTAAAAATTATTGAAAACACTTGAGTAAATTCTTTTTATAAACTCACGACGTTTTCAAGTTTAGTCAACTGCTGACATGTAACTACCGTCATGTGACACACTTTCCTTGCCCTTCAAAAAACTTACAGGCTAGATTTTAAAAAATTGTTTAAATACTGTAATAAACTTGTCTGCTACAAAATAGGGTTATTTTATTTCTTCATATTTAAGAACAATGTTGGTAATAATTGAAAGAGTCAGAGACGTGTATAATTTTTGTCTCATGGAATTAATCTTTATAAATCTCGGTCGGTAGATATAGTATACAACTGTAATTATGAAAAATACGAGTATACAACATATACTGTTTAATTTATATTACTTAAGATGTGCAGATTATATTAAAGACAATCAAAATCCAGATAAATCACTGGTTTATTATCACATGATGAGTAATAGCACATTTATACTTTAGTTTCAAGGCTATAGTTTTGCCTTCTCTTCAGGTCCACAAATGTCGGTATGCAAGTAAAATATTGTTGCGAAATATCACATGTCATGTTCTAAATAATTTTTAATAAAGTAGGATCCCGTACAATTTCTGTCATCTTTCGGATTTCGTCATCAGTACGTAGCACTCCATACTGTTCGTCCTTACATCCAGACGTCAGAGTTGGAACCCAACATATTTTGTTTGTTGTCATTTTTTTCTATGGTGAATGCAAATAAACAAGGTTGGTTTTTGTACAAACGTGGTTGAATGTGTAGCATCATTTTGTCCATGAATTTTGATTCGCTGATCCACCCCTCACAATAGGCTTTACTGTGTTTCGACGAAGCTGTAGAAATAAATCTCACTTTCATACTTTCTCATATACGTAGTGCATAGAAGGTACTGTAATCGTGGGAAAATTGGAAAGCGATATTTCGATGGAAATCCTTGATTTTGAAATAGTGATTTTTGGCATAACGTCTGTCTGTCCACATTTAGTATTTGAGAAAGCACGTGCAATAGTTTTGCGCCACTAGTTCTCTCTTGGGATGAGATTTCTTTACATTATTGTAATTATGATGCAACAGGAAGCTTTTTACTGTAGAATTGAAGAGATCAAATTCAGACGAATGGACAAGTAGTAATTTGAGTACTGAATAGTACCCTGTTTACCCCATGTTTCCTGTTTTTCACATCTAATCATTCAGTTTAACCATTTGTTCCCAAGATCTTAGATCAAATTATGTAATTGACAGAAAACTCTCATTTCACGCTTGTAATGGTGAAATGACTCCGTATTACGACACGTTAAAAAATGTAAGCAGTCATTATGGAGGTTTCGTATTTCATAACAATTTCTGAAGTATATTGAAAACCAGATATCTTCAAAGTACTTAAAATAAGGCGATCAAAATAATAAAAACAAGATGATATAACATCAAATGATTATTTTCTACTTATGTTTTTATATTTTACACACTATTCTATTAATTAGATTGTCAGCGGAAACTTTAACCTAAACATAAATTTCTTCGTCTCGATGATATACAATAATTATCTTGTTTTTTCTTGCAAAGCTATTTACAAGAATGTAGAATTTCATTTTTTGAATATGTGATTTTTAGAGAAGTATAGATTTTTTTAGCAAAAATAAATAAATTATTTAGTCTTACAAGAGCCACGGAGGCCTCCCGTGAAGAAGTGAGCAGAATTGTGTTCATCTGTCAAGAGTAAATAGTTCATGATGTAAATTTAATTTTTAATTTTCTACTTGCGCTAGTCATTACTTACTGGAGAAAATTGCTATAATTTCTAGGTTCCGTACAAATTTTGTATTTGATAATTTATGATTGAATAAATATTCTCTTATTCTAAGTTTATTTTCGACATTATTTTTGTGAAGTAAGCTGTTGGCCATAGAGGTCAACGCAAAATTTTTACATTTCTTTTTCTTTCCAAATT
Organism: Laupala kohalensis; assembly: GCA_002313205.1. Taxonomy (NCBI): domain Eukaryota; kingdom Metazoa; phylum Arthropoda; class Insecta; order Orthoptera; family Trigonidiidae; genus Laupala; species Laupala kohalensis. Next base: position 695,160 of record NNCF01129083.1, on the reverse strand, counting down.
TTGGTTTCCTCAAAATATTTTTGTATTGTACAGTGATATAAATTACATTTTACCGATAAAGCATCTCCCTATTTCAAAAACCATCTTGTATTCGCTCGTTTATTGTATGAAACTCCGTAATTTACAACTTTGGTCTCCGTTCCACATTGACTCAGATTTGATTGAATTCTTCATAAATATATTTGCATAATTCAAATTATCCCAACGCTGGGGAAATTTTTTATTTCGAAAGTTTACTTCAGATTCTAGTGGTGCAAAACCATTGCACACACGTTTTCATATACGTTTCTCAGTAAGCACTTTTATGTGACAATAAAATTTCTAAAAAGAGTGACGGGATTTTTTTGGCATGTTTTTTGTGGCTCGTGTTCAAGTTACTCCGTTCGAATTGTTTATTAAAGAAACCTTATTAAACAAATTTTCATACATCCTAAACTTGCAATGATTTTCAGCCATTTGTTTCATAATTGTTAACAATAAAGTTAAGTAATGCATGAAAAGAAGTCTTACGAGTTATGTGTACATTTAAAGTAGAAATTTATACATTTAGAAGGTACTATTTTATTTATAGTGTAAGATGGTTGTGGATGCGTAGTGTAGACATACAATGTATGTATGTAAGTATGTGTTATAAGAAATCCTATGTTTGTTTACAAATATAGACTTGACGAAGATACAAATACTTATCGAAACAATGCCATGGAAAAATTGGGTTTCATTTCCTTCTGACCTCAACGCAAAATACCTTATCCCAAAACGAGTCTTGAGGTCAAGAACAAGATGGACACGGTGAGGGGATACTAGTATTCATATTTGAGAATAAATGACAGATGAGAACTAATACAATATTTATTGCAAAGAAAGTTCTTAGCTGGCATCTTCAGTCTGACAATTGCAAGTATCAAAGGGCAAATACTTCTGTCCATTGGTACTACTTGAAGGGGAAATTTCGTGTGCCCTTCGATGCTTGGCATTGTCAGACTGAAGATGCCAGCTAAGAACTTTCTTTGCAATAAATATTGTATTAGTTCTCATCTGTCATTTATTATCAAACAAGATGGAGAATATACAGATAAATTCAAATTTTTCACCCAGTTTTTCTCGATCTGAAAAGAGCCCAGCTGATGCCTATACAATGATTGAATAGAGTATTACTGAAAAGTGTCCAATACTACTTTGTATAATTCCGCGAATTAATTTACGCGTGTAATCACCTTCCGTAGCAAAGAAAAACGTACAGAGAAATTCTCCTGAAGGCGGAATCGTGCAAGAACTCGAATACAGAGACTCGAGTCAAAATTGATTCGTCCACGACATAACGACGAAAGAGGTCGAGAGAATCGTAAATGCTGAGCCATATAGCACGGACAAATAAGCGAGTAGCACGATTACAACGGCGGCGATTGGCTCCACTTTATGACTTGGCGTACTCAAACGCTCCGACGAGCTCCAACGACTTTCATTGTCTCTTAAAACTCGACGACAAACATATCATGCAAAGTTTCATAAACATTCACGAGGAATAGAAGTTCTTGCATATTAAGATAAGCCTTTAATCGCGGTCTGTTTCGACTTAAAAGTTATTTTCTTCTTACTTTCTGGAATATGTTCTCCAAATCATGCAACTTTGCCAATATGACCGCCAAACACATATTGCCAACATCTGCAAATTTAAGTAATATCCGAATAAATATTGATGGTAGTCACTAAAGCGATTATTTGCTGTCAAGAGATACAAGCTAAGAGACAAGGTAACATTCGTTCCACATACTCGAAACGCAGAAAGAATAGAATAGCGCCACAAGACCACGTGAATTGAATTCGATTGCCGAGGTTGGCGGTGGATTTAAGTTTCGAGAAATTCTAATGTCCTTCCAACATAACTCGAGGTGCAAATATCATTACTCTTATGGACGATGTAGAAGCTGCACTGTGCACAAGGTCTGTACCAACATCTAGCGAGCTAGACTGACAATAAATAAAGAAATAATTTACTATCAAGAGAGTCGTTACGAACTGCAGTTGAAAAATAACAAATTTCGACTCCAAAATCCGGAATGTGAATAAATGTAAATGTAATGCTTAAATTTAATTAATTTCACTTTCAGTTGAATCAATGCCATTTTTAAATTTTTTCCAACTATTAAATAATAAACAAACATTATTGCCAAAATGGCAAGTCTAAATTGCCTATGACCACGTTGAGGATAATAAAGTAATTTACTGCTACTTCTATACAACAAACTAATAAAATCAATGCTTTTATGTTCATGTTTTTTTTTAAGTTAAATTTTCTCATATCAAAGAAACATGAATGTTGGCTTTTGGTATGGAGAGGAACTAAAAGTTAATTGTTAGGTCATAAAACGAATATCGTCAAAGTTGATTTTTCGTTACGTTAACGTCATAAATACATTTGTGTCTACTAAGATAATTGATTGAATAAGAATTGTATAATAACTGAACAAATTTTCAATTTATTGCCAAAAAGGCAGTTAAAACTGGAAAAGACCACATAAAACTAATTTTTATACCGTTAATTTACTATTGGGAGCAAGGAAGGAATCATGTAATCGATTCCGCTCTAAGTACCAGAAAGGTAACCGCACGGAACTATAGTTTTAATGGTGGGCATATATGGACACGCCACGTCGTGACGTCTGAATGGAATGATGCTGAATAAAGTGGGTACATTCACGGTCACGCCATGTAACTCCGTTGTCTTTTTGCCAGCCGTTTTCGTACTGTTCATTAAATAAATAAATAAACTTTACTGTCAAAAAAGCAGTTAGAAACTACGTATGACCACGTGGAGGACAATAAACTAATTTACTCTCCGGAAACAAGCAAGGGACCATCCCATCAATTCCGATCAAGGGCCCGAAGGCAGAGGCGAATTTCAACAAACTCCTAACGATAAAAAATAGTTCGACAAATGTTATAGTATTAACATAATACCTACAAATATTGTATTTAATAAAATATAGAAAAGTCATTTCACAAGAACGTACTATTATCAAGCTATAAATCATTTGGAAAGTATTGTTGATAATTCGTAACTATTAAATAACACTAAATTCGCTAATAATTATATCAATGGTTGCCGTCTCTAGGCAAGAGCCTAGAGGGTCTTTATAAAAAAATCCGTCTCTACCCGAAGGAAAACCGGAGAAAAACCCGGGCCAGGATGGGGTTACAGAATTAATGTACACAACCCTGCCAGGGTTGAGTACATATACAATTAAATTTATATGAATAATAAGACATAATACTATGATACAAGCATGCAGGAAAATAGTTTTGAAATTGTTGTCAGATATTTTGAAAGTACTACAACAATAGTGTTGTTATGTGTTCATCAATTGATGAAGAAGAGCTAATGGCGGTGCGATGGTTCTTGTATCGAAGTAATCAGGTGCAGGTGACGTAGGAAAATACTCGATTCTCAATAGATCGATCAGCGACTGGAACAATTTGCTAGGGAGCGCTATCGGGCTCAGCAACTTCTCTAAATTTCAAAAACGCTCTAAGAAAAGGGGAGTAGACAAATTAAAAGGATTAGGCAAGGTCTGGAAAATGGGTACGTCAGTATTGATCGGAAGCTAGTGGAGTGATAGTGCATAGTGAAGTGAAGTGAAGTGATACGAGGGAAATAAGTGATTTAGAAAAGGTGGGAAGCGAATTAGGAGTGAAGTGCACGAAAGGGGTAAATCGAGTGTTTGGGTCGTCAGCGCAATCAAATGTGCAATGAGTATTTTTTTATCAATTATTTAGATGATTCAGGGTAAAATGTTTTTTATTTAATACTTTAATATTAGTTGAATCATATAGTTTAATGATTTATTTAACAATTTTTTATTTCAGTTCTCTGTGATATATATATTTTGTATTGTATTCCCTTACATTCTGCCACCGGGTAAGATCTGCCCATTTGCAGTAAATTAATATTATTATTATTAATATTTTTTTAAAAAACTTTTTGAACCGTTGAAAAATACCTAGAGGTCAACGGAAGCGAAATCCGGCCCTGGAAGGTGGTTGAAACTCCTTGAAAGATCCCCGGAGAGTTTGCAAGTCCGGAAAATTCCTCATCCATAAAAACCACAAAGGCGTCAGCTGATGTCGGTAGAACTCCTTAGAATTGTACACTCGGAGAAATCCATACTAATATATAAATGCGTAATGCGAAAGCGTGTCTGTCTGTTCGTTACTTGATCACGATTAAACCACTGAACCGGTCGTGACGAAATTTGACAAGGACATAGTTCAGATACCCAGGATGAACATAAGCTAACTTTAATCTTAAAATGAGAGAGATAGAAATGGTTTTTGAAAATATATGTTGATAAAATCGGGGGGTGGGTGTAGACAGTTACATTTTCTTACGCTGCCTGAACGGTTAGAAATAGGTGACAACTATGCATGGTAATATTGTTCGCTTCAAAGAGTTCTACAAAAAAATTAGTGACAGCATATGTCGATCTACAGAAAATAAAGTAAATTATCGATAAAACATTATAAACAAAAGAAGTGTTAAAATGCTTCAATTTATGACAGTAATTTAAGAAGGTAAAAAACAATCATCATCAAATTAAATGAATTATTTGTTTTGTCCATTTAACACGCATGAAAAAGTCTTCGAATCGTAAAATTTCGACGAATAGTTTAGATTTTATATTCATTTTAATGAAATAGTTCAGCCGCGTCACGATGCTTCTGAAGCGACCGGCGCGGCTCCCGCGAGATGATGTAGTGTATACACTCAAGTTTTATATTAAAGTGAATTTGAAAAGTTTGGTTGCTGTACATGTTTTAAAAAACCAATAAGTAAAAGTGTTTTAACCTTACAATACAGATAGATATTTTTCCTGGGAAAAACGAAAATAGTCTAAGAGAAATCGCGGGCAACGCTGGGGAATCAGCTAGCCTGACACAAAATGGTAGCCACACATCTTACGTCTCATCTTGTCTTCTTGCGCATTCATTGTTTATCCAACTGAATGGAACTCGTACCTTACTACACCCCCAAGACCTGGACGCGCGAAAGCATTGCTCATCATAATAATAATAAATTTATTGTCAAATAACAGTACAAACTGCGTATGACCACGTGGAGGACAATAAACTAATTTACTCTCCGGAAGCAAGCGAGGGACGTATTCCATCAATTCCGATCAAGGGCCCTAAGACAGACACGGATTCAAAAAAAAATCAGCAAAACTTCCTAGATAAGATAAAAAGTTAGCTGCGAGTTATAATACTAATAGAATGTCAATATGTTTGTAATTTTACGCAAAAATTTACATGTACAATTTATTATCGAACTATAGATTATTCTGAGTATAGTGTTTAAAAATCAAAAGTTCAAAAAACCCACTAAATTCACGATTTATTGTTACAATAAACACGCCCCTAGACAAAGCCTAGAGAACCTGTATAAGAAATCCGCCTCTACCCGAAGGAAAAACGGAGAAAAACCCGGGCCAGGATGGGGCTACAGAATTAATGTACACAACCGTGCCAAAGTTGAGTACACATAAAACTAAATTAATATGAGCCATAAGACAACACAATCATGCAAGAAAATAGTTTTTGAAATTGTTTAAAAAGTACTACAGCAATGGCGTGATAAAGTACAAGACGCATTTAACTTTTATTAAAATCAATAAATTCTTTTACAGTGTAGAAGCACTGGTGCAGGAGGTAGTTTTTAACCGCGGATTTGAAGAGATATAATTTCATAATGTCTTTTATATTCTTGGGCAAGGAATTAAATAGAACGATTCCCGAATGATAAGGCCCTTTTTCGCAAAGAGTGGTTGACACTCTAGGGCGATGAATATTATTCCTATTGCGAGTATTGTGTTCGTGAACGACACTGTTTCGTATGATGCAAGGGTGGCACTTCAGTAATTCGGTCTTAACAAACACGACCGTTTCATAGATATAAATGCAGGGAAGTGTTAAGATATTCAATTCCTCGAATAAAGGTTTACAAGCTCGTAAACACGATTGTATTGGAAACCGCTGGACACGAAAAGTGCGGAGATAAATCCTGGGAAGCGGGTTAATTAGGACGTTCAGGTCATCAACACAGTGATGGGTCGTCGACCGAGTTGGTCAGCCATTCACGTGTTTTTCTCCGTCCAGCCATTTGTGCTGCGAAGCGATCGGTGAGTCATTCAGTTGAAGAACTAACGGGGACTTTCATGTCCTTTTACTTTCTTTGATCAAGGACTTGTTTCACAAAAGTATACTGCAACTCCTTAAACTTTACGGAAAATTACGCAAAATGGCTGCCTAACACCAATTACCAACTTCTACGAATTCCAGTTATATCCAAATAAATATTTATAGTAGTTTCAAAAGCAACTATTTGTCGTAACAAAATACCTATTGACAACACAACAAACTAAGACACAAGAAAATATTCGTTCCACACGCTTGGTGCAGAAGGAGCGGAAATGCGCTCCAACAGCTAGTGCATTTAATTGGTGTCCGAGGTTGGCGATGGATTTAAGTTTTCAGAAATTCGAATGTCCTGCCAACATTACGTGAGGTACAAATGTCATTACTCTCCCGGACGATGGCGAAGTAAAAGCGTTGGCTACATTGAGCACAAGCTCTGTACCAACGTCTAGCAAGCCAGACTGACAATAAATAAATATTTTTTTAAATAATTTATTGTCAAGAGAGCAGTTACAAACTCCCTACGATAAAGAAATTCACTGCTACTAATATACAATAAACTAATAAAGAGTGCGTTTCCGCTCATGTTTTTTATCTTCTGTTAAATTCTCTCGAAGCAAAGAAACATGACTTCGTGTATTGTTCGTAACAAATTGTTACGTACAACCCTTGTAATAACAAGTAGTTATAATCGTTTCACAAATATTCCGCTAACTTGTCTGTAACATGTGAAGTATCTTGTCAGTAAGAAATTTTTCCGAACGGTCCAGTCTTTATCGTTTGATTATGCGTTACGTAATAAAATATTTGATATATTAAATACATTTATTAGTATAGATTCCGAAGATAAAGCACAGAAAGTAATTTTTACATATTGTTAGAAATTTTTTCAAACTTATCATAAACGACTGTCCAAACTGCAGAATTCTAACTAAGCTTAAATAATGATAAAAGCTAAATTAAAATGTATACTAAAATGAATACGGTTCCTTCCTTATAAGAAGTTTTTGTAATATGTCCCTCTTCCAGCTTCAATGACGTCATCGTAAAGCGTTCGTTAAATCCATGCGCTGACACATATGCGAAGTTTACTCTTTCCCTCAGAGTTTTCTTTCGTCGTTGTACACGAATGAATAGTTCATTTTCATCATCCAATGAGGATGCTGACCACGCATACTAATAAAATAACACTGTTAACCTACGTTTATAGTTAGGTAAGAAATACTTCGTTGGTAACAATTTATTTTAAAAGTTTATCAGCTACAGTTGTTAGTAACGTAACAATATTAGGGGGTTCCAGTAAATCACTTGTAAAATTGTACGAATTCTCTTGTAGTTTCAACTTTACATGTACAGCTACGTAAAACACTAATTACTGGATATTTTTACAAACTTGTGAAAATTAACTTGTTACTTGCAAACTTGTACTTTCGTGAATTGAGGTCCTATTCGTACAATTCTGAGGCGTGAAAGGCATAAAAATTGAAGGCAGTGAACTGTCGTCTACAGGTTATGCAGAATTCATATTTCACAGTTATAGGTGTTGTAGAGGGGATTCAGAACAGCAATACTTGGTAGTAAACCCATGTCCGGAAATACGCCGTTTGGAAGATAAACGACTTTAAAAGATGGAAGGCAATATACATTGACAGAGGACGGTGTCTCGTGTCACGAGATGTCTTGTGTGACGTCATGTCACGTGTCGTCAGAGAACAATCCAATGAATTGTTGTGCATGTACATCAGTTGCCGCTGAGCGATCGAGAATGACGGTGCGTTACAAGTACACGTTTTCCGAGTATACCGACATGTTGCTCGTCTACGGTCAAAGTGGACGAAATGGTCCACAAAATATAGCAATAAACATAACAACAGGGTAAATTAACATGATATATAAAGAAATATAAACACAAAATATGTTTACAAAAAATCAGAAACACAAACATGTTATAATATTGTATTGTATAAACTAGATAGTTTTTCTGTGCGTAAATTCAAACTCCCGTGTGACGTCGACTTTAATCCTAGTCGAAACTTTGTGAACTCTTCACAGAAAATATAAATATTATTCGACCGTTATTCCACCATTCGTAAGTTATTAATTATATATTTAATTAGATTATGTAATGGATGTTAATAGTGGTAGAATTTATATTATTTACGTTGTCTGAATCATACTTGAGAACCAGAAAACAAAATGTAAAAAAAATTGTATATAAATTTTACATAAAGTATTTTTATATAAAAATTCACTAATCAGACGCTTAAACAATTCCCCTATTGTAGATCCATCAAATGAAATTTTATTTACGAGAAATGAATAAAAGTTTTTACTTCCCAAATACACATGGTGTGTAAGATTGTAATTGGTCGAAATATTTTTAGGATCTTTGCAAATTGGCTCCAGGAGATTTGGTCTATTTTCAAATTTTGTGTAATGTCCAATGTCGTGTGTGTATAAATGTATGTTAAGAATTTTGTTCCTCCGATAACTCACGAACAAACAAACTCGGGGGGTGTTTTCTATATCTGCCTCAAAGGTTATTGCAAATGTGTTGCATATGAGTTAAATGTGGAAGATTATTCGTGCAATCTATACTGAATGACAAATATGAAGTTTAGGAGTGTACCATGTAAGGTGATGATGAATATTTTTACACCGATATATCTTCTAAATATGTCGTCTTTTTTAATAAATATAATATTTTATCATTTCCATTTTTTAAGTGTTTTTCTGAATTATTATTAATTTAATTAATTATATTTAATAAATTAAAAATTTATTTAAGAAATTAATTTTAGTGTGTTGTAGGTTTTTTTAGTGTCATTAGTTTTTTCGTTATGAATTATGATTGGAAAGTTGCGTGAGGTACATTCCAGAAAGGGCTCTAATGACCCTGCCGTATGCGAGCCCGAAAACCCCAAGAAAAAAAATATTCCAGAATTTTTATTATGTCTTGTAACACACTTTATGACTCACATTACCGATCGTAATACCAGTACATTTTCTCTCTTTGCTGTAATAAAGTACTCATTTTAGTAATCTTTATGAAAGGTATCATTGGAAAAATTAATGATGATTTTTATCACCTAGTTCGTTCATTAGATGCATTACGGTTTTATAGCACTGGTACAGGTGAACACGGACATGTATCCAATGCAGTCACATATTACACTAAATACACTGTGTACTGAAAAGTCGTTGTTCTTAAATTATGATACTTCAAATTTCATTATCCATAACTTGAATGACCTATCATTGATTCGAATATGTCTGTTTCACATCTGTATTTCCAAACGATTTAATAGAATTAAATTGAAAACAAATAAAATGTGATATGTTGTCATCAAGAGCTGTTAAAAGCTTATTTTCTAAGGAATGCGTTTTATTTTTAAATTTTGTTTCCAAAAATTATGTAGACTGAAGATGATTTCTAAATTTAAACTTAAAGCTATTTTCAAAATGGCAGTCGTATATCGAGTGTTAGGTTCTACTTCTGTTTATGATTCACATCGAGGTAAAGATATGTTTATGAAATTGAAACTCTCGCACAAACTCTGTTATTGGGACCTACAACACATCATTACGAAGTCTATCATCCAGAACTTATATCGTCGCTTAAGAAACGACACATCCTATGTGGCAAAAAGTTAACTTTGCAATAAAGATCAAAAACCGTAGTAAACATCGGCGGTTTTGTCATTATAAATAAATTAAGAAATAAAATTTGTGGTCAAAACGACAGTTGCAAACTGAGTATGACCTCGTGGGGGATAATAAACTAAGTTACATTTAGTGGAAAAAGTTACATTTAGGTATATTTAGTGCAAATGGACGGTGGAATGTTTAGTGGGAAAAGGCCTCACCAGCTTATTCTGTCGGAATTTTAACGAACTACGTCATGAGAACGTACTAAATGCATATATTTCCATGGAGATAGAAAAGAAATTTCCGAAAAAAATGTCACTTAAGGTGGGACCAGTTAATTTTTTTTTTGTTTTTGTTTTGTGGGGCTTTACGGCTCATGTCGACGTCAAAGGTCATTGGAGCCCGAAAAACTTGTACAGGTAGGGAAAATGCAGTTACGCACTAGGGAGAGCCAACATGACTCTCCCCGCGTGTGGGACTCGTCGAATGATTCAACCCTACCCACTAAAAACCCTCGTGATCTACAACACACCAAAAACATATCTCACAACATACATCAAATGGAGGGGGGGCTAAAATGAGGGGGGGACAAAAAATGAGAAGAATGAGGAAAATGAAAGATCCCTTAGCCTTAATAGCGTCGGGATCGAAAAGAACAAGAGGTGACCAAGGAAGGTCAGGAAAGAGAAAGGTAGGAGCCTCACACAAGTAAGTGGAAGTAATGCCAGACTCAGGCCCATGTTTGCCAAACACGTANCCAGTTAGTCAAATCATTGAGATGTATAATTGTTTTCTTTATTTGTATTCTAATTGTTATAAAACACGACAATATGAATAATAAAGATGAAAAAACACGACTTAATTCGTATCGATCAGTGAATAATATAGTTCAAAATCAATATTCACGAACTCGCATGACTCGTTTGAGATGCATACGAGCATAAGTACGAACATGGCGACGGAGCACAACTGTTTCGTGAATTATGCATCTAACGTCAGAAAGAGTTAAATAAGATTTCTCAAATGTCCAATAGTGATCTATAGATATAAGTAATGAAAAAATACTACGGAAAATTTACAACAAGTCAAAGTAAACTTCCACTATTTTCGTGATTTAAAAGTTGGTTTTATTTTGTGAATAAGCGTTTGCTCCGTAAGACGCAATGTATTACACCAATAATTATAACTGTAATTATTTCATTTAAATGGCCGGTGAGGTATGTTTCTCAAGTTGAAATAACAATAAGTACATACGATTACTCTGTTTATTTATGTAGATTTAAGATATTTTAGTGGTTTAATTCTACCTACGCTTGTACCACCTTCTTCAGCGACGATATTTTGGAAATACAATTCTGGGGGAATAAATAATATGATAAATTCAGTTAGAAACTGCGTAATGACCACGTGGAGTACAATAAACTAATTTATTTCCCCAAGTTATTAAGGGATCATCCCATCAATTCCGATCAAGGGCCCTGAGGCAGGGGTGTATTGAAAATTCAGCACTTTACTCCTAAGATAAGAATAAAAAGTAGTTATAATGTCAACAGTGTGTATGTAATACAACACAAGAAATACAATTGTTATTATCGAATTACAGATTATTCGACATTGTTTCAAATCGTACTATTAAAAAAAGAAGATTATTTATTGAAATAGACCGCCGCCCCGATGTATCATCGATTCTGCGTAAGCTTTTTATTATAGATAAAATATTCAATAAATAATTATTTAACACCTAATTATCTATTTAGTTATGTGAGTTACTGAAAACATGCGGCTTTGCTTGCATTCATTTTCTGATTCTTCCTTAAATTGTGTTGATTATTGAGAAGTATATTTTCTTTCACTTACTTTTTGTCAATAAAAAATGGGAAAGAGTTTCTCAAGGACAAATATTACATAATTTACTCTTTCAATGTTTTCATGACTGAATACCCACCACATCATTCTCTGGTAATGTCTTGTAGGTTTCAGGGAGTGAGTTTAGAAGCTTCGTGAACTGGAGTGGCACTTAATTGGGACCGCCCTCGATACATAATGTATGATAGAAAAGTTAGCCCACCGTCATAGAACGTTTCGTTGCGACAAGCGATAATGTATCGAAGGAGGATATACGGTCAGCACCTCGCTCCGGACGGTTTGAACCCAGGATATGCCTGGGACTCATTTTGGAGCAAGCTGAGTAGGCCAGGGAGTCTGAAGGAAAACTCCCGTACTTCAGTGGAGATCGATCCCCGGCCGGTCCAGCCCGCACTGACTCCACTGTCCCACACAATAATTTGTAATTTTTAAATAACTGTTTTGTCAATTTTGTGTTAAAAGTAACGGCTATTTTTAAGTTTAATTCATTATTAAGAAAAAATTATTCTACTCTATGTTAGTTTTAGTTCCTTAATTAATCATGGAGCGCACCTGTTCCTTTATTCTCGAAAGGACTGCGCTCGGCTGAGATATTGTTTTGATAAAATACACGTTGCTTCAGTTTGCCGCTTATGCTGGCAAATCCGCCTAACATTTATTCCAATTTATACCTTGTAAGTTTATTATACATATTTTTGAAAAGGAATTAATTCATATAATTCATAAAACTCCTCTAGACACTTAAGTTAATAATATTTTCACACAAGTTCCGAGATGAGATTTCTCATCCGAGGTGAGCTAATGATCGTAAGATGTAGAGAAAATAGCAAAAATGGTAAGAAATACATTTAACCCTGTGCAACCCCGCTGAAATCGTAATTTCTGTTCCGTGGCAAGCTTCTACAATACAAAAGCAACATCCTGTCACAATTTCAAGTTCGTTTGTGTACTAGATTTTATTGAAGTTCATGAATTAGGCAGCCAATACGTCTGTCACTCAGGAAAACGTCCCTTGTTTATAGAGACTAATAGTTTGTTTTTTTTTACAACAAACGGACATCTCCAAAATGTGAATAATTTTTAGAAAAATAATAAAAATATGTATTTGGCAAATTTTCTGATGTTAAAAGTAAACCAAATGTTTATTTAATTTTTGGTAATTTTATTACTATATTCCATAAAGTGATCGAAACTTTGTTGATAAAAAATTCTTTAAAACATCTTTGTCATCATGGAATACGTATTCTTCGTTGTGTTTTTTTAAATTTAGTATTTATTTATTGCCGTCTGCCAGTAATGCAATATGTGAGTCAGGAATTATGTTGTTGAGATTTGTCTTAATATTATATACGAACCCTTAATATGATTTTAGTAATATGATTTTGAAAATAACAATTTATCGTTATTAACATTATTAAATAATGAATTACTTTTTTTTATATTAAAAACAACAAGATAAACCACGCAACAAAATATTTAATGATAAACAAAAATTTAAATAAATTTGTATTTACAAGCGAGGGGAAGATCGACAGTACAGTTACANGAGAACCTTGAGCCAATCGCCCGCGCGGAAGTGAAAGCCGACAGCGGCGAAACGGAGCAGTGACCTCTGCTCTCAGGAAAGGATATGGTGACTTACTCGATTCGTCTCGATCCACAGGCGAATACTGTTAATGAGGGGCAGTGTATAAGTGACGTGACACGGTTTTCTTAATAACATAGATCACTCCCTCTCCCCCCCCTCCACGTAGGGTAACATCCCCTCCCACACCCCATCGATTTTCTCGAAGTCACGTAATGTTACTCAGAGAAAGTGGATCCGACGAAACACAAACATGAATGAAATAATAGACGCATGCGTTTATTAGTTTATTGTTAAGAAGTAAATACGTTTATTGTCCGCGACATAGTAGTACACAATTTTTAACTGCTCTCTTGACAATTTATTTATTTATTGTCAGTCTAACTTGTTTGATACAGGGCTTGTATACAGTGAAGCGAACGCTTGTACTTCCACATCGTCCATAAAAAAGGCGGTTCCACACATTCGTTACTCGGCGAATCCCGAGCAACAGCGACTTGCTCGGGGTATTTACCGAATATTCGCCTGTTGGCGAGCACACTGATCCAGACATAAGCAATATGCCGAGTACGTGCTCGCTCAACAGGAACGAGGAATATTCGTGTCAGTAGTTAAGAGGTTATGGAGAATGAATCTGAAGTAATCACACATTCTGCTGCGTATGTAGATGTGTCTTGTGAAATGTTATTAAGTAAACGGGTCTTATCTAATCTTAATTAAATCAGTGACATTAAAGCATTAATAAGCTAGCTTTTATTCCATATGGATATAGCTATAGTCAATGGTTTTCTCGAATTTTAAGACCCTTACAATCATTATAGCTTTTATTCACTCTAAAAGAATCAATTTTGTATAAATATGTTAATTTGTGTCTCTACAACAGTCTTCTCTATTTATTTATTTACTGAAATATCATTCATTACATTTTTACATTTAAATGTTATATTTTTATTATTTATAACAAACCTTAATAAAAACAATGTAAAGACGCTTAATAGAAAAGTACAATAAAGTGAATATAAATATATTTGGATTAATTCACTCATCAAATAAACTTTATTGCCAAAAAGCAGTTTCAAGCTGCGTATGACCACGTTCGGAATAATAAATGAGGTTACTTCATCACTACTTTATTACTTCAGATTTCTCTATTTTATCACTACTAATTACTTATAATTACTTTCTATAATATGGTGTAAAATTACAAATAATTAGTTTTTTCTGCTATTACGTACTCGAAATAACTTGAAATCGTAATACTCGTATATTTGCTATACTTGGTGTTCTTAAAAGCACGAATATGTGGACAGAACCACGAACAGGTCACTCGCGAATATTCATTAATTCAATGTTTTGGAACTAAATTTTTCACACTCACACACTCATATATGTACATATTTATGTATTCAATTGATTGATCATTACAGTCTCAAATTTTCTACTAAATGTGTTATTCATTTGAGGAGAAGACCCTTTTTAAGCGCCCTAGAGCCGCAAAAATGTTAAATATGGCCTTGTCCCGAATATAAGGCAGAGACCACAGTCAACAACCGCGGGCGATCACACGAAATGGAATTATGAAATCCATGACGAACATTCGTTACAAGAATTCTCTTTACCATCACTTACATGAGTTTTCAAGAAATACGTTTTTTACGTACACGTCTCGTAAACAAAACACCTTAAGAATATACTTACTTCGACAATTTTATCGGGTGCCTCAAAGTTCTATACTCAATGTCATGTCACTTTGCCTCGAGAAAAATTAACCTAAGAAAAGAAAATCAAGAACGAAAACGCAGTGTTTGTTAGTTTATTATTTAGTTTGTTATATTAGTCGCAGTAAATTACTTCATTGTCCTCAACGTTGTCATAAATAGTTTGCAACAGCTCTCTTGACAAAAATTATTTATTTATTGTCAGTATAATTAGCTTGTACTTAATGTGGCCAACACTTTTACTTCGCCATCGACCATTAGGGTAATTATATTTGTACCTCACGTTATGTTGGCAAGACATACGAATCTCTCGAAACTTAAATCCATCGCCAACTTCGGCAATAAAATTCAATTCACATGGTCTTGTAGCGCTATTCTATTCTTTCTGCGTTTCGAGCATGTGGAACGGATATTACCTTGTGTCTTAGTTTGTTGTGCTATTAACTTGTATTTCTTAACAGCGAATAACCGCTTTAGTGACTACCATTAATATTGACTCGGATATTACTTAAATTTGTAGATGTTGGCAATATGTGTTAGGCAGTCATATTGCATAATTTCGGCAAAGTTACACGACTCGGAGCAAACTTTATTCATCTTCCGACGACCTTGACTTCGTTCTGAGGAGGTCTACGTGCATTGGAGGCGTGTGAACTGTTGCACACGACGCCTCGGGATTACTACACGAGTCGCTCTCAATCCCTGCCATTATGCCTGCATCCGCAATAGACGCAAGGGAATGAGACTATTTCCAAACTGTAATTAACGTATTATATCAGCGTTGACTGAAGTCACGGTGCCAACTATTCACGAAACTTTTGAGATATGCACCGAAGGAGTTGTGATTAATTGATAATTCGCACAATTTCGGGTAGTGGCGGATTTTCCATGGGCGGAAATGTCATTAATACTTTTGTTTTATTAATCACGATTTTTTACTAATAATGATAATAATCATTTATTAATCTGCAAGTGAGCAATGCTCGGTGGCAGATGGGAAACGTAATAGACATAATAAGAATATAAATAATAGATAATGTGAAATTTAAAAAAATCTTCGCCCAAATATCTATAAAATACACACACACGGAATAAAATGCTTAGAAAATTAGTACACAATAAGCGAAAAGGACAATACACCTAAGAAATGAAAACATTAAATTTGGTCCATATGTGTGTATATTCACATAAGTACAGAAAAACATTTTCACTTACAAACAGATACAGATACTCATACGCACAAGCACTCTTCAATATACCCTTTAAATACCATTACTCATCCTATAACCTTAATGTAAAAATAATTGCTATAATATAATTAAAAGAAATTAAGAACTAAAAAAATTACGCCAAAAAAAGGATTGCTATGAACTGCATAAATACGTTAAATTCATTTTGGAATAATAAGTAGATAACAGTACGTATCTACTGCCCTTGGGCCCATGATCGGAATTGTTGGGATGGTCCCTTGTTTGTTTCTGGAGAGTATTTTCTCCCACGTAGTCATACCTAATCTGCAAATGCTTTTTTGACAATAAACTTTATATCTTATATTGCTTCTTGGACAATTATTTTGAGAATTAAAAACCTGATAATAAAGTTAGGTTATCGTTCGACTCTTCCTTTGACAAAGATTACAAATATCTTCAGTCACGTGTTACAACTGCCGTTTCCTATTAAATAGTATTTTCCGCAGTTTTTGCCGACTTATTCTTTCAAGTGCCGCGTAAGGCGTGAAAATCTTTACGTAATTGCGTTGCTACATACATTCGCTGTTTTAGTTGTTCTTCTTTGCTAGGTGAAGCCGATAATTATGTAAGGATATCAAAAAAACATAAGCCAGCGGAAGTTTCTCCGTATAAGCCCATACAAATTCACAGTCAAATAATTCAAAATTTTGTATGAATTTTTTCATTGGAATGGTACATGAACGATTTTTCTGAAAACAGAAAAACTCTGATTCAATCATTTAATTTCCAAGGAATTATGCCCTGTAATAATGGAAAATTTTGTCACCAAACAGAGAAATCAAGAGAAATATTCTCTTTTGTTCCCTATTCAAACGGAGTAAAATCGAAATAAATGAAAAGTAATGTACACAATTCGCTTTATCAGAATCACGAAGTTAGAGTATTTTAATACGAAAATTCTGTTTTTTCAATGCGGTTGCAGGTGATTTTGATATTGTCAAATCCCCCAGGGGATTTACATCTAGTAAGTACGTGTTTGGCAAACACGGGGCCCCGAGCTGACTCTGGCATTACTTCCACTTACTTGTGTGGGCTCCTTCCTTTCTCTTTCCTGACCTCCCTCGGTCACCTCTTGTTCTTTTCGATCCCGACGCTATTAGGGCTAGGGTATCTTTCATTTTCCTCTTTCCTCTTCTTCTTAAAAAAAAAAATGTTTTTAGTAAAGTCTTGAGATATGTTGGGATTTGAGTTTTGAGTTGTAGATCAGGAGGGTTTTTAGTGGGTAGGGTTGAGTCATTCGGCGAGTCCCACACGCGGGGAGAGTCATGTTGGCTCTCCTTAGTGCGTAACTGCATTTTCCCTACCTGTACAAGTTTTAAGGGCTCTAATGACCTCGATGTTGACGAGCCCTAAAGCCCAACAAAAAAATATATTGTCCAAGAACTACAATCAAAGGAGGCGAAAAGAACATTTTTTTAAAGTGGAAATAGTTCCATTTCAACATACAGTTCACATCTATATAAATTATAAAATTAAGTCTCTTTTATGTCTGCCTGTAAATCTGTTTGTCCTCTTAAAAGTCGAGAACCACTAAACCCGTTTTCTTGATTCTTTTCTAATTCATTGACGTGATCTCTGGCAAGTTTATCGTATATATTTTGTTACCTTAGGTGTCACAAGTAGTAGGCAATAATGATAATAGATATCAAGTCGGGGGAAACATCAATCTTCGGAGACGTATATTCGCTTACGCTGCCTAAACGGTTAAGGGTATGAATGGCTATATTGTTCACCTCAAAGAGTTCTACAAAAAAGTATGTGACAGCATATATCGTTCCACAAATGTTTACCTAAATTATCGAAAAAAATGTTAAAAATAGACTTGTTGAAATACTTCGAATAAAGAGGGTGATTCGAGTAGGTGAAAATAAATGCATCTGCGTTGATCGTAGATATGACTTAGAAACAGAGGCGGATGTAGACCGTAATCAAAGCTTTTTGATTAAAAATTATGGTTTTATAACGCAAATTTTATAAGTATTACCTTTAAATAAAATGCAACAAATAATTAACAATCTGGAGTTAATAATAACAATTATTTATTAAAGTTATGAATCTGGTATTATTCATTTTATTAATCCGGTATTATTAAAAACAATAAACATTGTATTATTAATAACAATAACAATTATAACTAATAACAATTATTAATCTGGTAAGACTTTTAAAAGTATGCCATTTATCAACTTCAATTTTATCTGTGAAGAGTTCAGGTCNGGGCCCCCCCCCCCCCGCCATAAATCCGCCACTGCATAGAAATATACCATGTAAAACCGGTCTGTGAAAGATAAGTTACTCTCATACAATTTGGACGAACGACTGACTTGCTACCCGTAGTGAGGTGCAATCATTTTAGACTTGCAATTCTCAACTATTTTGAAGTATACAGAAGAATTGTAGTGCAACATAAGAAACATACGTGCGATAGGGAAAGAAGAATTGGAAAAGTTGTCCAGAAAATTGGAAATACTGACAGTGCTTTTTTCTATGGATTTTTTGTATGAACTCAGGAAACACAACTCACTATTCAAATGATGGATATGCGTAATTCTTTCTTTGTTTGTGAATTATTTATTTTGTGTATTTAACAAAGATAAAAAAGTCTTTAAATTGTAAAGTCTCGACGAATAGTTTAGATTTTACAAGAATTTTAATGAAGTGGTGTAGCCGCGTGATGCCTCGGAAGCGGCTGCCGTGAGATGGTGTAGTGTATACAGTAAACTTTTGTATTAAATTAGTATTATCATGAATTTAAAAAGTTAGAATCCTGTACACGTTTTCAAACATCAGTAAGTAAAAGTATTTAGATAGATTTTATTTTTTCCTGAGTAAAAGAAGATTAGTCTAAGAAACTTCCCAAGCAATGCCCGGTGATCAGCTACTATGCTATAAATTATGGAACAAAGAGAATGTTATCAGCTTCAGCAAAACGCTGCCTTGGCGATTTCACTAAATAGCACATTCTCTCTCGCGAAATAAGCACACCAGCACAACACAGCAGCTGAAATGAACAGATTCAAATCACACAGGATTCCTTATCGCATGTAAATTCCAGGATTGAGTTTCTTGTCTGACTAAACAAATCTGGGCTTATCCTCGAAACAAATATTATCATAATACGGATCAAAGTCCAAAGACCCCTCTAACCGTCTGGGAGTCACGTCCCGTTGTTTGTGGCATCAGTTGACATTTGTCGATGATTGTCAGCGCTCAACGCTTCCGGTCCTTTGGAAGATCCTCAGCCTCCATAGAGTAAGTAACAAAGCAGCGGCTCTGACATGGAATATCCATTGTCAAGATCTGCGGTTCATATCGATCCGTTTAATTATCGAAATGTAATTGTACTCGCTGATGACCCGGTGTTGCTCGGGAGTTTTCGTAGACTAATCTTCTTTTTCTCAGGAATAAATAAAATCTATCTATATTGTAAGATCAAAATACTTTTACTTACTGATTTTTGAAAACGTGTACAGCATCCTAACTTTTCGAACTCATAATAATACTAATTTAATACAAAAGTTTACTGTATACACTACACCATCTCGCGACAGCCGCTTCCGAGGCATGACGCGGCTACAACACTTCATTAAAATTCTTGTAAAATCTAAACTATTCGTCGAGACTTTACAATTTAAAGGCGTTTTTTATCTTTGTTAAATGCATAAAACAAATAATTCATTAAATTAAATCCTCCCAAAAGTTCTAGGGAGGGTTTCGATTTAAATCTCTTTTTTTTCTCCCTTTTCCTTGAGTTTTCATTTTTTTTTCTCTAAATTTACTTTTTTCTTTGTTTTCGGTTTTCATAATATTTTAGGAGTCTTTTGTCTCTTTTTTATGTTTGGATATTTTGTAATTCAGGAGGGTTTTTAGTGGGTATGGTTGAGTCATTCTGCGAGTCCCACACGCGGGGAGAGTCATGTTGGCTCTCCTTAGTGCGTAACTGCATTTTCCCTACCTGTACAAAATTTTAGGGCTCTAATGACCTCGATGTCGGCGAGCCGTAAAACCCCACAAAAAAATAAATTTAATGTTGTTTTTTTTCTCTTAAATTACTCTCTAAAGTTGAACGATTAAAACACTTCTATTTTTAATAACATTTTATTAATAATTTAGGTTAATTTTTGTAGATAGACATATGCTGTCGCGGACTTTTTTGTAGAACTCTTTGAGGCAAACAATATTGTCATTCATAGTTAGCACCTACCTCTAACCGTTTAGGCAGCGAAAGCGAATATAACTTCCTTCTTTCCGGATCTTATCGACATTTATTGTCATAAACCATTTCCATCTTTCTTATCTCACGCTTTAAAAACAAAAGTTAGCCAATGTTCATCCTGGACATTTAAACTATCGTCTTCTTAAATTTCATCACGATCGGTTCAGTGTTGTAGTCGTGATTAACTAACAAACAGACAGACATCCATTCACGTTGCGCATTTATACATTAGTATGGACGATTACTTGCTCTACAGCTGCGCTATTCAACAGGTGACCCTCAGGCTTCTTTTCTCGGTGTGTAGTTCATTTTGCAAAAAAAAAAATCAAACATTGTGGGGGTGCACAGCTTTGTTCTCTAAATCTTTTCTGTCAGAACAAACATTTGATGTGATATGTCCAGTGAGAGAAAATAGAAAATTACGTTCGAAATTACTCCGTGATACATTACAATACATATTTTATTACATTACTTAATATTAAAAATACTTTTTAAAAATAAAAAATACAGTGGAGCCTCTTTAACTCGAATTTCAAGGGAAAGGTTATAAGTTTCGAGTTATCGAGGACTTCGAGATAAGGAGTTTTTAACATTATCAAATTCAACTTACTGAGCCGTATGTTATTCAAGTTATAGAGTCATGAGAAAATAAAAATTCGACTAATACAGATTTATACTACTACACTTGTATTGTACATAATTACGCGCATAAAGATTATTTTATGGTAAAGAAACAACTAGAACATATACACATATTAAAAGAAATCTGTTATTTTCTTGAGAGTCAAGGAATGAACACAATGTACAATTCAATTGTATTTTCGATTGCAAACAAGGCACTAAATATATTGTCTTCGATACCACTACATCTTTCAATGAAAGTACGAAACCATTTCTTGGAATTGTTTATTGACGACAACGAAGCTATTGCTTGGAGTTAAAGAGTCTTGCGAACAGAAATTCGATTTACAGAGGCGGCAAAGTTTCCATTTTGCTTTTTCGAGTTATAGAGTCCGCTAGATTTGTAGTTCAAGTTAAAGAGCGTGGTATGTGTGGATGGTATATCATAGGGAAATCATATTCAGTTGGAGTTATAGCTTCTAAATAATTCGAGTTGAAGGGTTTTTTGTACTTCAACGGAAGGGAATGGCTAATTTCTTCGTCTTAGAGAGGATTTCGAGTTAACGGGTTACGAATTAAAGAGACTCCACTATCTACTACTTAATCTTTCCAGCATGAAATAATATGAATTTGTCGACGAAAATCAAAATATCACGTAATAAATAAATGTGACCCTTTTGTTTGATTGGTCGGACAATATTTCACCAAACCCCGTTCCGTGTCGCTCTGATGGATCGAAAGTGTATGAAAAAAAGGGCTAAGGTAAGTTTAACAGAGCTGCACTACAGCTTAAGGTGGTACTAGCGTAGGTAAAATTAAACCACTAAAATATATTAAATCGACAAATAAACAGAATAACATGTATTTATTGTAATTTCAACTTGAAAACCATTCCTCGCCGGCCATTTAAATGAAATAATTGCAATTATAATTGATGTTGAAATACATTACGTCTTATGGGGAAAATAGTTAATTACAAAATAAGACCAACTTTTAAATCACGAAAATGATGGACGTTTACCTTGATTTGTAGTACATTGTCCGTTGTATATTTTACATCACTTTTATCTGAAGGTCACCGGACGTTTGAGAAATATATTTCTCTTTTTCCGAGATGTGATGCAATAATACTCAGAATAAATAGCACTATACTCAGAATAATCTATAGTTCGATAATAACTTGTACATGTAAATTTACACACATATTTGCGTTAAATTACAAACATATTGACATTATATACGTATTATAACTCGCAGCTAACTTTTTATCTTATCTAGGAATTTACGCAAAAAAAAAATTTGAATCCGCCTCTCTCTGCCTTAGGGCCCTTGATCGGAATTGATGGGATGGTCCCTTGCTTGCTTCCGGAGAGTAAATTAGTTTATTGTCCTCCACGTGGGTCATACGCAGTCTGTACTGTTTTTTGACAATAAATTTATTATTATTATTTGTTATTAATCCCGACACCGCCCTATTCGACCGCCATCTTTTTCCATGCTCTTATGCATTTCAAACGTGTCAAGGGAGT
Organism: Laupala kohalensis; assembly: GCA_002313205.1. Classification (NCBI taxonomy): domain Eukaryota; kingdom Metazoa; phylum Arthropoda; class Insecta; order Orthoptera; family Trigonidiidae; genus Laupala; species Laupala kohalensis. Next base: position 672,538 of record NNCF01129083.1, on the reverse strand, counting down.
TCCTGAATATCATTTGTACTGTATTATTCACTGATAGTTGCAAATTAAGTCGTGTTTTTATCATTATTATTCATATTGTGTTTTATAACAATTAGAATAAAAGTAAAGAAAACAATTTCACACCTCAGTGATTTGACGTACTTGGATTAAGTGCTGCTCCCACCACTGTCGTTTTGATTAAATACTCCAGTTTGTTAGGATGACGAGGTTCTACTGTAATTACTTTGCGGGTTTTTTATAAAGTACGTCTAATTTTAAATATTTAACTATATTAACATTAGGGAAATCAAGTTTAAGGTAACCTTTTCGTCGTGATAATTTATTAAGTAAAGAAAAATAAAATATAAGGATATAGTATCGAAATTTATATTATTTTGTAATATGTATAGTTTTCATATTCATTGTTAATCCACCTGATTTGTCGATCCTGTTTTAAAAGTTTATGCTATATATCCAATATTAACTTTATATGATCTATTAACTTTGGTGAGATCAAACAAAATTGGACCTTCATTTTTCAGAGTTAGAGTTTCTTCTGTATGTGGGTAGTTCTATTGGTTTATAGGAAAAATTCAAAAATTTAGATTTTTCTCACCGATTGCTATTCAGCTATTAATTTTCAAAATGTTGATTTTTGCGACATTTCCGACGGTTTTTCAAATCTTTAAATGACTGTATCTTTCAAATTATTAGATTTAGAAAATTAATATTGGTGACATTTTCTTCAGATTTTATAATATGATGTGTAACTTAATTATGTCAAAAAATATTTAAGCATTTAAAAAATACTTCCCAAGTATTTTTTTAATCTCTGAAAATCGTTATTTTAATTTTTTAATGACCCAGAATTGACTATGTGAAGAGTAATGTATGAATAGTTACGTATAGGGAAGATATTAGGGAACTAGAAAATTATTGGAAACAAAAATATCAATGCACTGAGAATCTTACAAACTACAATTTATTTATTTTTTTGAACTGACAGAAATTATGTATACAGAATGTCCGAAGAATGTAGAAGAATTGGACACCGCGTGGAGTTAAAATTCCTTATACTTACTCTATTGAATATAAGGAAATTTAAATAAAAATTTTAAGAACCCTTCCTCGCGAGGCTGAGATGAGGTTGCCCGTGCAACTCTGTATCAAGCGCCATTTTGATTTTCATGTTCCGTTGTGGTCAGTTGATGTGATAGGGCTATATGCAACCGCATAAGTGCTTTCGAAATTGCTTATATTAGTCTGTGGGCACCACTTTAAGGAGTTATGGGATTATATTTAATCACATTTATAGCCCAGTCATTCTGTGGTCAAAACACTGTCTTGAACTTGTTATTTTTTTTAGTTTTTACTTTTAACGCAATGCATTTTTCGAAGATAAAGTTTCATTGCAAAAAGAAAACTGCAAACATTTCCGACAAATTACTTTATTGCTTTTTCTGTGAGACAAATAATTTGCCCGTTACAGCGCGACGAATGTATGCTCCAATAAAATTTATAAATTCAAGACGTTCCAACAGGTAAACAATGGCCTGGCAAAAAGCTCACGTTGGAATTTTTTTCTAGTTTCTTGTTGTAATTAGTATTTTCCTTTGAAACCTGCGTGTTTTCCAAAATAAGCAAAAAACTAAAAATAAGTATGACTTGTTTGTAGTTTTTCGATGTTTTTAATACTTCCTGAATTTTTTCTAAGTGGGAATGTCAAAAATCATAATCAGCATCTTGAAATACATAGAGGACCAAAAATTTCAGAATGTTTCCACTACTTTCAGTCAAAAATTCCAGAATGTCTCTACAACTCAGGCAAAAGTTTCCAAAATGCTGGAGTATAAATTCAACTCCCTCTTGCGGACTTGTAATTCACTTGCGCAGAAACCAAAGCTATGTACGATGTAGAAAAATGTGTCTAGTTTATTTTTACAAAGATACATTTTCTTCGTAGATTGCAAAGTATTATTGTAATTAATCAAAAACAAGAAGAGAGCGCTATTTTTTTAGTTTTTTGAGTTTCGGGTTTTGTACGTTAATTCTGTAGTAAGGGCTCTAACGACTCTGCCGTTGACGAGCCCTAAAGACCCGGGTTCTATCGATAGAACAATTTACGATAAGAATGCTGAGAAATTCGGCACAGAAATTCATGTTGATCTCTTGAATAATGTTAGGAATTTCCAGAGCGATTCATGGGCTTTGAAGTGAGTAATCACGAAACATACAAAAGGTTAGGAAATAATAATAATAATAATAAACAAATATTACGAAGCGCGACGCTAACGGTTGTACTTTACACGCCAATCTGTCAGTGTGTCACAAAAATCGCTAACCGTTTACAGAAACTTATCCTAACAAGTCGAATCACGTATTCAGCGTTGCGAAATCTAGGCGGACACTGCGGGAGTCAAAGAGGTGGAATAATTAAAATATTGTTCCATCGGATTTGACAACCGCATTTCCTGTTGAACCTCCTTAAGAACTTATCACACCTTTTCTTGTGTTCTCATACTGTCTTGGTTCCATGTTACCTCCTTCGGGAGACATTTCTTCCGAAACGATTTTCTCACCCCACATGTGCTCTATCATCCCTCCAATTTTTACGAGGAATTCTGAGAAATTTTGTACATCGGTGAAAATTTAAGTACAATTAGTTGTCCCATGCCAAGATTACGCGGTCATTCTAGCATTAGAGTACCATAAAACTAGGGAATGGGACATACCACTGTACATTATCCATTACTTCGGTTTATATAGGGTCATAGACATAACACTACACGTAATGACATGAAAAGATACGTTATTTTATTGATCTTTTCTGTCAATGTCAACCATTTGAAAACAGCATTACTTAATTGAAGAGCAAAGATTCATTTTGCTTGATATTGTTTTCGAAATGACTCGTAATTTTTACCATCTTTTTACGGGATATTTACGATCCGGAATCTTATTCCAGAAAGTATTTTTGTAATACTGCATTCAATCGTTGATAATTTCCAACACACAATTTAAAGCTTTATTTTGCATCATTATTTTTATTGGTAATGATTACGCCGATGTTTCATACCAAACGTTTATTAATAATAATAATAATAATAAATTTATTGTCAAATAATAGTACAAACTGCGTATGACCACGTGGAGGACAATAAACTAATTTACTCTCCTGAAGCAAGCAAGGGACCATCCCATCAATTCCGATCAAGGGCCCTAAGGCAGAGGCGGATTCAAAAATTTCAGCAAAAGTTCCTAGATAAGATAAAAAGTTAGCTGCGAGTTATAATACTAATAGAATGTCAATATGTTTGTAATTTTAAGCAAAAAATTACATGTAAGTTATTATCGAACTATAGATTATTCTGAGTATAGTGCTTAAAAATCAAAAGAATTGAAATAACACTAAATTCACGATTTATTGTTACAATAGACCCACCCCTAGACAAAGCCTAGAGAACCTGTATAATAAATCCGCCTCTACCAGAAGGAAAAACGGAGAAAAACCTGGGCCAGGGTGGGGCTACAGAATTTATGTACACAACC
>NNCF01129083.1:547650-668823 GCA_002313205.1 Laupala kohalensis | reverse complement strand
AATTTCATAATGTCTTTTATATTCTTGGGCAGGGAATTACATAGAACGATTCCCGAATGATATGGTCCCTTTTGACAAAGAGTGGTTGTCACTCTAGGGCGATTAATATGATTACTATTGCGAGTAATGTGTTCGTGAACGAGACTGTTTCGTATGAAGCAAGGGTGGCACTCCAGTAATTCGGTCTCAACAAACACGACCGTTTCATAAATGTAAATGTAGGGAAGTGTTAATATATTTAATTCCGTGAATAAAGGTTTACAAGAGTTTCGGGGGTAATAATTAATTTTGTTTTAACTACGTACGACCACAAAACTAATTTACCCTCCGTCAGCAAGCACGTGTGCTTATCAATTGAATAAAGGCAGTTCGTTTTATCTCTAATTTAATCACACTTTACAGAATCCTTAGTGTCATAAATTTCCCCTTCTTCTTTTACGCCTTCGGAATGCGAGAAAAGTGTTTTTAAATCTTATTATTTTCGCTACAAAGGTCTTCGGATCAATCCCATCCTGGCCCGGGTTTTTCTCCGTTTTTCCTTCGGGTAGAGGCGGATTTATTATACAGGTTCTCTAGGCTTTGTCTAGGGGCATGTTTATTGTAACAATAAATCGTGAATTTAATGTGGGTTTTTTTCAACTCTTATGATTTTTAAACACTATACTCAGAATAATCTATAGTTCGATAATAACTTGTACATGTAAATTTACAAACATATTTGCGTTAAATTACAAACATATTGACATTATATATGTATTATAACTCGCAGCTAACTTTTTATCTTATCTAGGAACTTTTGCTGAAATCTTTGAATCCGCCTCTGCCTTAGGGCCCTTGATCGGAATTGATGGGATGGTCCCTTGCTTGCTTCCGGAGAGTAAATTAGTTTATTGTCCTCCACGTGGTCATACGCAGTTTGTACTGTTTAGTTCCAAGTACATGTGCTAATAAATCATCTCCCCAGAACAGAAGTTTAATATTGAAATTACAGCAGAACCCTCTGAAGGTATTGTATCCGCGTTGACTGAAGCCAAGTTACCAACTATTCGCGGAACTTGGAAATACTCACCAAAGTAGATCTTATTAAAAGATAATTCGTTCTACTGATTTTTACTATTGGATGAGGAATATAATTTTGCGATTTTAATACTTGTCAATAAATTTGGATCGTCGTTTGACTCTTTATTTTACAAGGATCGCATTGTCTTCAGTCACACGATGCGGCTGTCATGTCTGTTAGAACAGTATTTTCGACAGTTAATGGTGAATTATTCTTGTAAATGCCCCGAAAGGTATAAAAAATCTTCGCGTCGTTGCATTCCTATTCCCATTTGCAGACAGTTTCTCCAGTATTTTAAAGTCAAAAAATTCAAAAATTTGCGCCTTAACGGTTTGGAAATTCATCGCCACTGGATAGAGAATGGTTCAAACTATCGTTTAAAACATTTTCGGTGGGGGGCCGGTACTTAAACGTAGTCGCTATGACGGGTATAATATCTTAACCGAAGTGATTGAAACCGAAATCCTGAGCGGTTACCCGTTTGACCTGGCAGGGCTATGGACAGAAATCACGGACTCCAGGACGAACCGTTCTGCCCCCCAACCCACCACCCCCTTCCATCACCAATCACACTTCTTCCTCCTTCCTCACAGCGTCTAAACTACTACACACTTCAATGTTTGCATCGATGCACGCATATACCGAAATGATATTACTATATGATGTTAATAAACTATTGAATTTTATGAGTAGATCGGGGCTCCTCCCACAAGTTCTCGGGAGGGTTTAAAATTTGCATTCCCTTTTCATCTTTACTGTCTTCCTTCTTTTCATCGTTCGTTTCTGTAATTAGAAAGTATAATATTTAGAAATTGTTTTCCTTTTTTGTGATATAATGATTGGTATTCTGTTTTCTTTTCTTTCATCTTTGTATTTAGAAATTTGTTAATTTCAGGAGGTTTTTTAGTGGGTATGGTCGAGATATTCGGCGAGTCCCACACACGGGGAAGAGTCACTACGGCTCTTCTCTATGGAGCGAAACTGCATTTTTCCCCACCTGCATGGGCTCTAATGACCTCGATGTTGACGAGCCCTAAAGCCCCCACCAAAAAAAAAAAGAAGATATTACTAGAAGTACTAATTGTAAACGGAGCTCTGATTTCGTTTCGGGGGCGGGGGATAAAAATTCAAAACCAGTTACCAGAAAAAGTGTCTGTAAGGAAGAATCAATGACTTGTTGCTTTTAGTGATATCTTTGAATTGCATAAAAATCGTTTAAGTCGTTCTCGAGAAAAAGTAAATATATTTTTTTGATTAAATTGTACACTTGAGTAAAAATTAAACTGTAAGCGCTGCCGCGCCGGGCCCCGGGACTACGGCACCCTCTCGTCGGGCTTGTTGACCGGTTAATTCGAGGTTCCCGTGAAAAATCGATAGTCGTTCAAAAAGAATCTACAAATTCATCAGGTTATCGCGAATAAAGAAGCAAACGAGGATTATGCCGTAGCAACTCACTGTATTATACAGTATGTACATACATACATTAACGAAGACGAGAAAATTGTATTGTAGAAAAGTAGACAAATGTAGGAAAATAGACTCAGAAGCAAGAGGGGGATGAAGCTGCTGAACTTCCACTACGACACGAACACATCGTCTCATCACCCGGTTTTACTTCCCAGCGAAGGCGCATCAAACAATCCGCATTTGAGGAACCTGCCGGCTATTATTACGCAGGCTGAAGAGAGAAAAACTGTTTCGACATTCAGAACATCAGATCTGCTCTTCCACCAAACCGTTGGACTTGGGTGAGGGAATTTGGAAGGAGAGTTGTTGGGAACTTACGGTATCGAACCGACATTTGTCTGGAGCAGGTGAGGGAAACCCCGGCTGAGAACCTCACCTAGTTCGGTCGAACAGGGTTTGAACCCGCGCTCAGCGAGATCATGGAATCGGAGGACCGGTTGAGCCGAGGTCGGTTGAGAGAGGTTCTTCTGTAGCTACACCAGCAGGTCCGTTTGTTCATTAGCAAAATATGGACATCGTTGAGTTTTCCACCAATTTGGGATCAAACATATAGAGCTGAGAATACACCCAGTAATCCATTTCACTCCGCCTGATCCTTCGCCGTTATCTCGTACACAATGTAGTCTCTAGAGCTTCGATAAGACTTCGTGATAAGGCGAACACTCCACAGTGGAGAAGTCAGTGTGGGAGCTCTTGTTCGGGACGCACCATGTGTGAGAGGATGGAGGACCCGGCAGCGAAGACGTCATTGTTGGCCGCGCAGAAGAGGTAAGAGAGAGATAGAGATAGGACACACGAAATCGTCGGGACGTATTTTTACGTTGAGGTGGAATTCGAAGGTATTGTCGAAATTACAATTTCGAATTTTTATGATTTTTAAGGCTTTAAAAAGGAAAAAAAAACAATGCACAATTTATTAATCAATAGATATCGATTTAATCTTCCCTCCTTTGCAGTCTTATGTAAATTAATTCTCCAATGAATGTAAACTCATGGAATATTGATAATTACCGTGAGCAATTTAAGGATAATTAGAGTTCTACTTTAATCCATTAGATTCCTAAATATTTCTAAGATTTGGATTACGTAAGAGGAGGGGACTTGTGTCCTCTCTTACTAAGTACGCCACTCATTGTTATCTAAGCACAATCCTATTTGCACAATCCAAACAAGGGAATATTTAAATAGGTTTAATGTTTCCTTAAATGTATTTTCCCTTCATGCATAATACAACATTCGAAGTAACTGGTCTATAGTAACTGCTGTCGAACTGGCCGTGTGCTTCCCGGGAAACTCTAGTATATTTTACATCAAATGTTTCATCTTACGTTGGGAGGCACAACTTGTGTTATAAATCAATGCACTCAGAATAAATATTTTACGTGGCATGTTCAGTGGGAGAAAATACAAAGTTGTGTTCGGAATGATAAATAACAACATGAAAACATTTTATTATACAAGTAATCTTAAAAAAAACTTTTAAAAATAAAGAAACATACTATATAATTATTCCATGAACTAATATGTAGTATGTTTCAATAAGAGAGTAAGATTCCAATGTTAAATAAAACATGTTTTTTTTGTAGCAATGGATTGAAATATTTATTGATTTATAATGTAGACATTCTGGAATTATGAATGGAATAATAGATCCAGCAAATGGCCACCATGACTTTGGTAGTGCACGCCAACTCTTCTGACGAAATTTTCAATAATGGTTTTGCATAATTGTTGGGATACTTCGTTGATACAGCGTTCAATTTCGGCCTTCAACGCGTGGATGGTAGCGGGTTTGTTGGCGTGAAGCTGAGACTTCAGAAAATCCAATAGAGAAAAGTTAAATCGCAAGCTCGTGGGGTCCAATTCTGGCCACCAAACCGAGAGATGACACGTCCAGGAAATGACTCGTGTAACACCGTCAATGTTTCACGGGCAGCGCGCGGCAAGTGACACCGTCCTTCTGTAACCACATGTCTTCAAGAGCAATTTCTTCCAATTGAGGCGCAAAGAACTCGGTTATTATGATAGTACTGGCGTAGGTGGAATTTCCCTTTTTTTCTTTTCTTTTCTTGTGGGGCTTTACGGCTCATGTCGACATCAAAGGTCATTGGAGCCCGAAAAACTTGTAGAGGTAGGGAAAATGCAGTTACGCACTAGGGAGAGCCAACATGACTCTCCCCGCGTGTGGGACTCGTCGAATGATTCAACCCTACCCACTAATTACAACATACCAAAACATATCTCAAAACATACATCAAAACATCAAATGGGGGGGGGGCGCAAAAAATGAGGGGGGACAAAAAATGAGAGGAATGAGGAAAATGAAAGATATCCTAGCTTTAATAGCGTCGGGATCGAAAAGAACAAGTGGTGACCAAGGGAGGTCAGGAAAGAGAAAGGAAGGAGCATGGCACAAGTAAGTGGAAGTAATGCCAGACTCAGCTCGGGGCCCCGTGTTCGCCAAACACGTACTTACTAGATGTAAGTCCCCTGGGGGGGGGCGTAGGTGGAATTAAATCACTAAATCATCTTAAATCGGTCAAAATAAACAGAGTAACATGTACTTATCGTGATTTCAACTTGAAAAAAACCTATCTCACCGACCATTTACATGAAATAATTGCCATTATAATTGATGCTAATATACATTGAGTCTTATGGAGAAAACACTTATTTTGAAATTAGACAAACTTTTTAAATCACGAAAGTGATGGAAGTTTACTTTGATTTGTAGTAGATTTTCGGTAGAATTTTTAAAATCAATTTTATCTATAGGTCAGCGGACATTACAAAACTATTTTCCGAGGTGAGATGCATAAATCTGGAAACCGTTTTGATCGGCCGCCATGTTTTTACTTTATGCTCTTGTGCTTCATTTCAAACGAGTCCAATGAGTTCCTGAATATTATTTGTACTTTAATATTATTAACTTATAGCTAGAAACTAAATCATGTTTTCTCTTCATTATTATTCGTATTGTAGTGTTTTATGACAATTAGAATACAAATAAAGAAAATAATTATACATCCCGGTGATTTGACTAACTTGGAGTGCCGGTCTCACCTTAAGTTACGATAACGTTCATGTACTGTTACTGCTTTCAAAGAAAAAGAAGGTCCAATGATTCCTCCAGACCAAAATGAACACCAAACAGCGGCCATTTGCTGCATGTGTTATTCCATACACAATTCCTGAACGTTTACATTGTAAATCAATAAGTATTTCAATCCTTCGCTACAAAAAAAAACATTTTTTATTAAGGTGGGAATAGCACTCCAAGTTAGTCCAATCCCTGAAATGTATAATTGCTTCCTTTATGTTTATTCTATTTTTTATAAAACACAATAATATTAATAATAATGATGAAAAATACGATTTAATTTCTATCAATCGGTGAATAATATAGTTCAAACAATATTCACGAACTCGCTTGACTCGTTTGGACTGCGCGAAAGCATAAGTACGAACATGGCGACCAAGCGAAACGGCATCTCACCACGGAAAACGAGAAGTATCTTTCTCAGATGTCAGGTGACCTATCGATCAAAGAGATGTGAAAAACATTCCGGAGACAAAAAGTTTACGGGGACAAATTGGTTTGGCTGCAGATTTACCAACAATTCTCGGAAATGAAACAGTCAATGTTAATAAACTATTAAGTTTTATGAGTAGATCGGGGCACCTCCCACAAGTTCTTGGGAGGGTTTAAAATTTGCATTCCTTTTTCATCTTTCCTGTCTTCTTTCCTTTCATCCTTTGTTTCTGTAATTAGAAAATATAATATTTAGAAATTGTTTTCCTTTTTTGTGACATAATGTATTGTATACTGTTTTCTTTTATTTTCTTTCATCTTTCTATTTAGATATTTGTTGATTTCAGGAGGGTTTTTTAGTGGGTATGGTCGAGATATTCGGCGAGTCCCACACACGGGGAAGAGTCACTACGGCTCTTCTCTATGGTGCGAAACTGCATTTTTCCCTACTTGTATGGGCTCTAATGACCTCGATGTTGACGAGCCCTAAAGCCAAAAAAAAAAACCTCCGGAAAATTTACTACAAATCAAAGTAAACTTTCATTAATTTCGTGATTTAAAAGTTGGTCTTATTTTGTAAATAAATGTTTTACCATATACTAAAAGTATTTTACCATAAATTATAATTGCAATTATCTCATTTAAATGGCCGGTGAAGTATGTTTTTCTAACGTTGAAATCACAATAAGTACATTTTGTTACTCTGTTTAATTATACCGTCTTCAGACATTTTAGTGATTTAATTCTTCCTACGCTAGTACTACCTTAAAAACTAGCTGACGCGACAGACGTTTTCCTGTCCAAATTTCAATAAATTTGTTTCTGATCTTGTTTGTTTGTTGATTCACAATTCAACTGAAAATGGACAATTGATTGACTTTGTTGTTATTTTTGTCACTTCAAAACTCACCGTATTTCGTCGGTAAATCTGTAAATTTGTTTGAAATAAAACGACGAAATGTAATTCATTTCATGAAACGATTGCGATGAACTTACAATAGAATCACAATTCAACTGAAAAACTGGAAAGAAAAAAAGAGAATCAACCAAATATGTCGTTCCTATCGTCAGTTATGATGGAGAGTGCATACAAAAATGGTGATTTCTGCAGTTTGTCCAAATTATCGGACTTTCTTTAGTAATTGTCGCCAATTTCTTTTCCTAAAAACTTTTCCAGGGCCATAACGAACAAAACAAAAACAGAATTACTCATATCCATTGTTCGAATCGTGAGTTCGTACAGAAATCCTATAGAAAAAAAGCACTGTTAGTTTTTCCGGAATTTTCCAATTTTCCGGGCAACTTTTCCAATTTTTCTGTCCCTAAAAACCTTCTTCTGAGTAATACGAGCATTAAAAAAATTAGCCACATCGGATCAGACGTTCTCAAGTGATGCGATTACCAACGTACAGCATTTCATTTTTATTTATAAAGATCCAAATCTTGGACTGTTATTGAAATACCCTATTGTTGATATTGAAATATCGTGTTACAAATAAATAAATAAATATAATCCATTAGTTTTATTCGACGGGCAACATTTTGCTAAACCTCGTCGTGTTCCGAGTCGATTGATCGAAAGTGAATATAGAATGGCCTAAGGCGTAAGATAAGTTGGACAGCGCTGTGGACCAACCAGGGGTTCGAAAGAAAATTTTCGTGGTCCCCAGAAAGATCAATGCGTTGATTTCTATTGAATTCTTTTGTTTGTCGCGGCATGAACATTAAATCATAGAATTTCTTTGTATCTTATTTGAGAATCAGGATACAAGAAGTAAAAGAAATATTACTCCTATGTAATTGGTGTCCAAACGTTGAATGCGGTAATGAAATTTTTTAGCCTGTATATACTGTCCAATTATACAGCATGTATAAGGGTAGTATTAGTAAATTTTATAATAAATTTATTGTCAAAAAACAGTACAAACTGCGTATGACCACGTGGAGGACAATAAATTAATTTACTCTCCGGAAGCAAGCAAGGGAACATCCCATCAATTCCGATCAAGGACTCTTAAGACAGAGGCGGATTCAAAAATTTCAGCAAAAGTTCCTAGATAAGATAAAAAGTTAGCTGCGAGTTATAATACATATATAATGTCAATATGTTTGTAATTTAACACAAAAAATTTATTTTACATGTACAAATTATTATCGAACTATAGATTATTCTGAGTATAGTGTTTAAAAATCATAAGAGTTGAAAAAACACTAAATTCACGATTTATTGTTACAATAAACACGACCCTAGACAAAGCCTAGAGAACCTGTATTGTAATCGAGAGAAAAAAAATTCGAAAACCGTCTGGATCTTTGCGAATTAGAAGTGTCTAGTTTCAAATGTTAGAGATGATGTCCAGTGTCGTGTGTGTAAGAATTTTTTTTTCCCGATAAGTTACGCACAAATCGATGAATTGAAGTCAAACTCGATACTTTACTTTGAACGCACGGGGGATTGAAGCCTATTTCTGGACAGCTCACACACCGCGCTCCGCTTCTGCTTTCTTAAAAATCAAAATTTTGAAAATGTAAATACAGATATTTCTGCGTATCGATTTTGCTAACCAGCCTTTCTGCACGTCGCGCCGTTATTCAGATAGTGTGTAAAAAATTTATGCAAAATAGAATAGTTCTCTTGAAAGCGTTGTAGGTATTCACCGTTTCAACAAAATAAATCTCAGTCATTAAATTTAAAACGTTGACTTTAGTGGTCCGTTGAAGAGGGTGGTGATTCTGTCCAGCGATTTCTGCGCCCTAAGCCTATTACACGGTTATTTCTCTGTGTCGTATCTGTGGCGAAAGATATGATCTAAGGTTCTATCAACAATGAGCACCTACGTCATAGATATTCGATCATAGATACGGGCTATGGGTAAAAATGGGCTAAGACCGTGCAATACCGGCCTAAAAGATAAACTGACGCTTGACCTCCAAAGGAGCATTTTGCCTCCCTCGCCTACACTACCCGCCGCTAATGACTGACTACATTGCTTGATGAAACAACTTTTCACATTTTCATATTTGGTCAAAAAAAATTTAGTATCTGAAATCGATACTAAATTCTTATTACCATGAGTCCAAATACGACACTACTACTATTATTATTATTATTACAATACGCTAATCAGTAGTTATGAATCTTCACTCGAATGATTGTACTATGTAGCTAACTAATGTGTCTGTGATGCGGACAATCCACTGAACGTATAATCTTATAAGCAAAATTGTATAAAGGCTTTTTTTTTCGATTGGTTTATCCGTCATCCCGGTTCCTGGACTCAAAGGTCATTGCCCGGGTTTAATTCTCTCTCTTTCATATGGTCTCTTTCTTACGTGATATACCTTTCTGCTCTCATCGTAGTGGCATCACCACTGGAGACGGGAGCAACAACTATCCAACTTCACCCCGTATAAAATTGGGCCAATTTTCCGATGTATAAACTCCTTCCCTTTTCATTAATAATGATAATAATAATTCTTGTCTTTCCTTGTCAGTGTATTTACAGTTGTATAAATATAAAGTCTGTGAATAACATTGTTTTCAAGTTCATAACCTAAAAGTAAAATGAAAAGTGTTTGTTTATTAAGCTTTCTCTGTTAAGTGTATTTCCAGTCCCTTGGAAATCATTACAGAGAGAGAGGACTGCAGTCAACTCTCATTCTCCTTCAGGAGATGGAATCTATAACGAGCGAATTCTAATATTAGAAAGGAATTCAAACAATCCTACTTGGAATTGAGACCATGTCATGGTTTTTCCATTATATATTGTTGTATTTGTAAATAGGAAACGTAGCTTAGTGCTATTGAAGCTTATCTACATGGAGCGATAGGAGGTAGGAGGGTAGAATGTTAGGAGTATAGGTGGGCCGGTTAGCTGGGTTTACCTGCAACTTGGCCCACGTGGAGGGGTTAGTAGAAGTAGTTAGTAATAGAGTTATTGATACTTTGAGCAGCTGGATAGAGGAAGGAAGGTTTGCTTTTCAGTAAACTGGGACATTAATGTGAAAAGCTACAAATTTTCTTGCCCCATCGGGAATCGAACCCGGGAAGACTTGGTGATGAACGACAACACTACCACCTGAGCCACCGGTGGGGCCTTTTCTATTAGAAAATACATCTCTACTGTGAATGTCATCAACAGGGTTAGTATTTTAGGTGCAAATTTATATGGAAAAAAGGAAGGGGTAAGGTGCTAAAATAAGGGGACAAAAAAGTGCTATAATTCGAGTTCCTACTCTAATTCATTGAGTTGCAAATAAATACATCAAATCATCACTCACTAGAAGAAGGGATCTTATCTCATTGTTTTTATTTTCGAGACCTTGTTCTTCCGATCAATTACCCGCGTTTACTAAAACGATAGATACACAATTTGCATGTTCACTGCAAACCGAGGAAACTAGATAAAGTGAATTAAATATCTGATATTTATTCGAAACCATGTGTACATGAAATAAAACTCATTTTCCTATCTCAATGATAAAATGCGCTCTAGAATATTATTGAGAACTGCAGTAAAAGAGGGAAAAAGGGGATTATGGACACAGTTGGAAGAGAAGGGAATAAAGGTATCAAAAAAAGGGGAAAAAAAGATGCTGAAAAGTGTCGCATTTTTCGTCTAGAGACATAATTTCACCCTGCGGCATCTTCCCGAAAATATTTAATTCAACCAAAGAAAAGAATCCTAATTCTAGTCATAAAAATGTTTGAATCGTTCTTGGAAAAATACTTCCATAAATATACAATTACCAGCTGATTACCCAGCGTTGCATGGAATTTATTTCGTTTTTAGATCAAGGGACCCACGCGCTGCTCGAATTTTCGCTTCCGAGGCGAGACACAACGCCGCCATTTTGCGGCTGCGCCATTTCATTAATTTGCTTTTAAAATCTACACCATGCGTCTAAATTTTACGATTTAAAGATGTTTTTTATCTTCGCTAAATGCACCAAACAAACAAACATTTGTTGGTGATTGATTTTTTCCTTCCTAAATTATTCTCTTAAACTTACATATTTTAACACTCCTAATTTTAATAACGTTTCTTCAATAATGTAGGTAGACCTTTGTGGATAGACATATGCTGTCGCGGACTTTTTTGTAGAACTCTTTGAGGCGAACAATATTGTCATTCATGGTTGTCCCCTATCTCTAATCGTTTAGGCAGCGAAAGCGAATATACCTCTCTTTTTCCCGATTTCATAGACATTTGTGGTCAAAACCGTTTTATGTCTTCCTTTTCACGCATTTTAAAAATAAAAATTAGCCTATGTTCATAATGGGCATCTTAACTATATCCTCTTTGCCAAATTTCATCACGATCGGTTCTGTGGTTTAATCGTGATTAAGTAACAAACTGACGGACACGCTTTCGCGTTACGCATTTACATATTAGTATGGATTGCTCGTTTAATTGGATTGGATTGAATTACAAAAATAAAGATGTTTCATCTGCTTAACGTGAAGCATTCATTTGACGTACTTGTCAAGATGAAGTAAACGATGTAATTAGATCCTTTCTTGAATCTCAAGTTGCATGTTGACTCATGAGTTTCAGACGAAGAGAATCGAAATTCCAATTTATGAAACATACTCAAGATCATGTATCTTAAAACAACTTCGTTTGTAGTGTAGTCCGGGAAGATATATCGTTTTTTAAAGCGTCTTATGCATTTCCCAATAAATGTGTGGCATAGAGAACATAGGGAACGTCCAAAGTATATTACGAGATAATGCTACAGCTTACCAATTTCTGTCTGGGAAACCAATCTCACTGTTTCGTGTGAAAGTTCGTACTTGTAATATTATATATAATTTTAGTTTAAACAACCACGTCAATAGGAAAATTATGTTCTTTGTATGGGGTTTGTTTGAATTCATTTTAACAATGATCTATCGTTATTATTTTGGATAAACGGCACCAGCTTATTACAGTATTCGTAAATGGGAAGTGTAACGTGCTATTAAAGCTTATCTACATGGAGCGATAGGAGTTAGGTTATTGTTAGTAGGTGGGTCGCTTAGCTGGATTAACAACTTGGCCCACGCGGAGGGGTTAGTAAAAGTAGTTAGTAATAGTTAGAGTTATTGATACTAGGAGGAGGTGGGTAGAGGAAAGAAGCTTTGCTTTTCAGTAGTCACAGCTATATGAACTGGGACATCAATGTGAAAAGCTACAAATTTTCTGGCCCCAACGGGAATTGGTGAGAAGCGCCAACACTGCCACCTGCGCTACCTGTGGGGCTTGTCGTGAAGGTGTTAGTAGTATGAGTCGTTAGTAATAGTACTAGGAGTAGGATAGGAGAAGGAGGGTTCGCTTTTCAAATGTCTCAGTTCTATGAACTGGGACATTCAAGTGAAATGCTACCAATTTTTTGTGACCCGGAGTGACTTCAGTGGCAACCAAGCATGCTAGCCCTGAGCTACCGGAGGGGCATCAGCTTACATAATATATTTTTGATCAGTTTTCGTGCCTAGTTAAACTACTTTTTATTTATTACTTTTATTATAAACAAGTAAAACAGTAAGTCTCGTTGCCTAGGAGTAGAATGTATTATTTCTTTTATGGCAATAGAATGATAATAAAATTCACCTTCTACACAAAAAATTTATTTTATTCGTGAATTATTTTTTGGTTAATTATATTATTTAATCTATTCATTGGGTTATATTTTTCTCTTCGCCGTATTTAAAATAATCTGTGAAACACCATGACGTATTATTTCAATAAAAATGTGTAAGGAACTACATATTCTTTAAATGCTTTTAATTAAACAATGTATACGCGTATGCTGACATTTGTATCCATTATAAGTACGAGTATATTTGTATACGTAAATGAAAAAAGGGTTTTTGGTATTAAAACAATAAGGTAGTGTATTTTACTGCTACATCAACGTTGGAAGCTTAATCATCGCAACAACCTTTGATGACTTACGAAGAACAACTTACGAAGAACTCCCTAAATTATCCTCAAACCTTGGAATTTAGATACTATTTATCTCAACCATAATACACTAATAGATAATTAACCATTTATCAAAAATTGCAAAACAAACAAGTTGAACATCGGAAGTGGTCAATAATAAATCGAGAAGTGTGTTCATTAGTACTATAAGTGAAAACCAGAAAGATGAAGAAAAACTGCTTGCAATTCTTTGCCGAGAATCTACTAAATACTAATTTGCAGTTCTACTACTATTCACATCCATTATATAATCTAATTAAATAAATAGTTAAAAACGTACGACCTTATATGGACTTAGAATAATTTCTTTTATTTTTTGTTAAGAACTCAGTACGTTTCGACGAGGATTTACGCAGTTGTCATGTGGTCAAGTAATAACAAATATAATATAAATATTATTCCTCCATAAAAGGTCGTAAGTTATTAATTACTAATTTGCATTGCTCTCAGCAGAAGAAAAGTAATGAGGGAGGTGTCTAAAGATCTCAAGGAGCCAATGTCAGTGTTGCTAAGAGATCGCTGACTCTTCCTCTCTCAGTTTAGACACGTGGGTGTTTTACTCGTGTCAGCAGAATCTTAATGAGTTTACGTCCGGATGCTAACGTCTACATCAGCTGATTCGTAGAACCGACAGAAATACCAACTGTGACGAACGAAAGAATTGAACCCTAACCTTTGGCTGAAAGTACAGTGCCTGAAGATAGTTTTTGCTGGCCTTTGTGTGGGTGCCGTAGCGACGCTGGGCCAAACCCCACAGCGCTTTCGCTCCTTTGCTTTACAACTCGTTACTTTTCTTTCGATACCAGAAGTATAATGATATTTTCACAAGCTTAAAAAAAATAATCCAGCTACTATTCCGGCATCAAAGTAAAAAAAAAATTGACAAATAATTATATTATTATTATAATTCTCCTTCTATTCCCTCCAACCTTATATATTATTCGTTTCCGGTTGCTGAAAGTTATCCGTTTACCGTATTGAAATTTCTCTTTTGTATAGAAATATAGTCACCGAGTTATCGTAACAATTCTTAAAACATTGATCCGAGTATACTATACCTACTGTGACAAACTTATTTAACGTTTTGATATTGATAAAAGTGTGCTTAGCTGAAGTGTTGATTAAATTTACAAATGAAATTTCAAAGTAAAAGCGCCACGTTGAACCTATCTATTCCATCTACGAATGAAGATACGAGTTGAAAGACTTACTCGATCATATCTGCCTTCTTGCATAATGTGATAAGAACAGTGCTCACCAAAACTTTATCTTTACGAACTGTCATCAATGATATAAAACATTTTAATCGGCGTGAGAAATTGTTTATTGTTTCGTACACATAGTTATTACGTAGAAAATATACACGTGTAAAAGAAATTTGTTTCTCATGCAACGTTGTGACAATAAATTGTCCTCCACGTGCTCACATAGTTTTTAACTGATTTTCTTTTTCACAATTGATTAATTAATTTTTTCATATATTTTCTCTCCTGTCGTGTTCCCATCCGCGATATGTTCGGTGAATGTTCTTCTACCTCTAGCTTTTTGGGCCTATTTTAATTCTGTAGATTCCAGCTACACATTCCTGAAAACATTGATTCCGTTGCTGAGTATTTATCATTTCTGGTCCTATGCGACATATATTGTTTGTTGTTCTCGTCTTCCGTATGTTGGTACCTAGTCCGTTCTGGTCCAAAAATCTCACAATCCCAATGGTTGATTGATTGGACTAATTTCCAAGGCAGAATAGAAGTATATTTTAAATGAATCTACCAAGAGGAACACCTGTGTTTCTAACATCCTGGTCCGGGTTTTTTCTACGGTTTTCCTTTGGCTAAAGGCAGATTTTTTACACAGGTTCTCTAGGCTTTTGTCTATTAAAACAATAAATCGTGAATTTAGTGTTATTTCAATTCCCATGATTTATAAACACTATATTTAGAATAATCTATAGTTCGATAGTAATTTGTACATGTAAAATACATTTTTTGTGTTAAATACAAACTTTTTGATATTCTATGAGTATTATAACTCGCAGCTAACTTTTTATCTTATCTAGGAACTTTTGCTGAAATTTTTGAATCCGCCTCTGCCTTAGGGCCCTTGATCGGAATTGATGGAAATACGTCCCTTGCTTGCTTCCGGAGAGTAAATTAGTTTATTGTCCTCCACGTGGTCATCCGCTGTTTGTAACTGTTTTTTGACAATACATTTTTTATTAGATTTATCATTGCTTCGTCTACGGCCAAGAGAAAATCGTGTGCGATTCAAACTTCCCGCCCCGAGCGAAGTACTCGGAAGTGGTGAGTATAAAAATCGCATCCGACACGTGCGCACGTGGAAATCCGGTGTAAGTGCTTCCACTTATCCGCAAGGAGATAATACGGGGATGTGCTCGAAGTTCACCGGAACAGACCGAGAGAATATTGTGTACGGACTTTGAGAGTCGGAGCGGGGGGTTATACGCCTGACAACTATTTGAAGACAAATAATTTAACATAAAATATTAAATTATATTCAGTGATAGACACTGTATACGATTGTAATAATTATTTTTATGAGAATCTTCTAATCTGAAATATATATGGAGGTACAAGCATTTGGCAATGCTTTCCCTCAATAAAAACAAAAATTTATTTTATTCGAGATCGCTGAAATACGAGTGTAACTGGAAGATTCAATTGGACTCTGTCTGTTTCAGGATTGTTCTTCATTCTAATTTATAAGTAACCTTTCACTTGTCAGACTAATTCATTAAAAGCTGCCTCGAAAATGAAGTAAAAACTGACTTCGAAACGTTGGCAAACATAATTATGACAAAATAAATAAATGGATTAGAGTATCAACCTACCATCTCTAGAATTATTAAATATGAAACTGCTGTGAAACATGACTGTCTTTAATAAATATACGCATAAATTAGAATGAAGAATAACGCTTAAATAAAAGCTTGTTTATAAAAAGGTTTATTTATATTATTATACATATAAAGATATATTTTTATGTATCAGGATGCAATTCAAACGAGAAAGTTAATAAAAAGCTTGATCGCCCGTAACACAAAATACGCAATCACTTGTTATCTAATCTGGAAATAATTACACATTTATATCTTTAAAAAAATACCTCGGTGGGTGCAACCTTCGATAACTACAACGTTCAATTTAGCGACGTCACAGCGATGGCAGATGCTTATAGGGATAAAGAGACTGAATGAAAAAGTGATGTTTCGTCGTTTTAGTTTCATTCAGTTATTTTCCGTTCTTCAGTGAAAAATTGAATTCATTTTTTTCTTCTACTGAAGCCTCAGTAATGATATTAAGTGCAATATTTCGAACACTTTGTCGCATAATTGGTTCCTTTGTTTGAGTACAGTCTCGACAAGAATCAGAGTCTTTGGACTCTCAATTGATTCTTCAGACATTTTAATTCACATTGTTAATAATACGTAAGTCAGTTGTTCCGTTCACAATCGAGCACTCTGGAGAAACGGCCTCTGAACATTAACATCTTTACTTATGAGTTTACCTGTGTTCTCGGGATCGCCTATTTCCAATCTTAATTTTCAAAATAAGCCTACGAAGAGTGTGACCGATCACCGAATATGCACAATGCGCGCAATCACATCCGAGAACTCCAATCCCGTTGTAATTCTTCCCTAAACCTCCTTCGCTGCTTAAGCGCGTCATCATGGGGTGCAGACCGCACTTGTCTGTATAGAAGTCTCGTTCGGTCTGTATTAGATTATGGCATTATTGTGTACGCCTCCCCATCACCGTCGACACTCAGGCCCCTTAACAGTATCCATCATGCAGGAGTCCGCAATGCAACTGGTGCTTTCCGCATCCCAATCGAATAGAACGCTTATTGGTAGACGCTGGCGAACCATCTTTTAACAAGAGACGTGATATTCTACTTGGATCTTACGGAGTGAAACTGATGGGGGTTTCAAATCGCCCCACTCGGCAACACCTACATTCCCCAAAATTTATTTCTTCTTACGCTGCAAGACCTTCGTTACCCCGCCCAGCGGGTGTCCGTTTTAAACAACTGCTAGAGGATAACGTCATCACACTACCTCCTTCAGTGAAACACCCACAATCTCTCATACCACCTTGGTCCTTCGTGCAACCAACCATCGACTTTCGGCTGTCTAAACTTTCGAACCTGCTGCTGTGTACAAACAGCACTTCGGAGAACTAAAAAACCTTTATTTGGATCATATGTTGATATACACTGATGGCTCAGCAATTAATAATTCCGTTGGTGCTGCTTTCCACTGCCATAGCACCGCCCGCTCTTTTCACCCCCATTCCTTTTGCAGCGTATATTTGGAATCCTTAGAGGCGCTGAAGTTCTTTCCGCTATCTTCAATACGGCGTGTGGTTCTCTGCAGTGACTCTATTAGTGCTCTGTGGTCAATGTCTTCACTGTACACTTCTGACATCCTTACACTGAGTATTCAGAATCTAATAAGCCGTCTGGTAGTTCAAAACTTTAAAATAGTCCTTTGTTGGGTTCCCGGGCACGTGGGTATTATGGGTAATGAAGAACCTGATGAGGCAGCAAAGCGGGGAACAGAGAGGGCAGTCCTTGATCTTTCATCTGTTCCTACGACAGACTCAAAGGTTGCCATAAGATCGTCTCTTCTTGGGACAAGGAAAGCCGAATGGCAAAATTGAGTCTTCAAGCTGAGGAAGGTAAAATACTCCGTTAAGATNTTCTGTGCGAACACACGTGAAGAATTGATCCTTACACGTCTTCATATTGGCCACTGCTATCTTACCCATGGTCATCTGTTACGCGGTGAACCTCCCCCATCTGTGAAACTTGCAACACAACACTTACCGTGGAACACTTTCTTCCGGAGTGCCTCAAATATAGTATCAGCCGACGACGACACAATCTACCCAACAGTTTGAACTTTATAGTCCGGTAAAACGAACCGATTTTGATACGCCTTTTTAGATTCCTTCAGGAATGTGGCCTCCGGAACAGTATCTGATCTTTCTTCGAATTTCATTACTCCAATCCAAAAACGAAACGGGTTTCCTCTCACAAGTTCTCGGGATGGTTTTGATTTAAATCTCTTTTTTCCCCTTTGCTTTGAATTTACATTTTTCTCTCTCTCTAAATTTACTTTGTTTTTGGTTTTTATAACGTTATAGGAAACTGTTGTAATAGTATCTCTCTCTCTCTTCTTTGTTTGGATATATTGTAATTCAGGGTTTTTTTTAGTGGGTATGGTCGAGTCGTTCGGCGAGTCCCACACGCGGGGAGAGTCGTGTTGGCTCTCCCTAGTGCGTAACTGCATTTTCCCTACCTGTACAAAAATTTTAGGGCTCTAATGACTTCGATGTCGCCGAGCCGTAAAGTCCCGATAAAAGAAACCGAATGCTATTTCCAGTTAAATTCACACGTTTTATGTGCATACAAGCTTCCCGGCGTTGCCTGGGATTATTCTTAAATTAATCTTC
This sequence comes from Laupala kohalensis, assembly GCA_002313205.1. NCBI lineage: Eukaryota > Metazoa > Arthropoda > Insecta > Orthoptera > Trigonidiidae > Laupala > Laupala kohalensis. The sequence continues at coordinate 650,319 of NNCF01129083.1, read as the reverse complement.
GTTTACTCAGGAAAAAAATAGAATCTATATGTATTGTAAGATCCTTTTACTTATTTTCAAAAACATAAACAGCATCCTGATGTTTCAAATTAATAGCCATATAAATTTAATAGAAAACTTGACTGTGTACTAAATTGACACCATCTCGCGGAAGTCGCGGCGATTTTTGTTTCCGAGGTACGACGCGGCTGCACCATTTCATCAACATTCTTGCAAAACCTAAACTATTCTTCGAAATTTTAAGATTTGAAGACATTATTTTTTTGTTAAACGAACAAATCAAATAACCCATTTAATTTGATAATTGGTATTTTTCCTTCTTAAATGTATCTCTTAAAGTATATTTACACTTGTATTTTTTAATAACGTTTTATCGATAATTTGGGTTAATTTTTGTTGATAGACATATGCTGTTTTTGTAGAACTCTTTGAGGCAAACAATGTCGCTATTCATAGTTGCAACTTCTCTCGAACCGTTTAGCCATCGTAAACGAAAATAACTATCTCTTTTCACGATTTTATCGACATTTATCGTCAAAAACCATTTGTATCTTTGTCACACGTTTTAAAAATAAAAGTTGGACATAAAACTATATCGGTGCCAAATTTCATCACGATCGGTTGAGTGGTTTAATCGTGATTAAGTAACAAACAGACACATTTTCGTGTTTTGCATTTATATATTAGTATGGATGAAGATTCTTTTCCCAGAAATATTAATTAGTTATGTGTATATTGACATGAAAAAGCATGCAAAAATATTGTGACAAATTTATTGAAATGTATGTAGAAATTTATTTGATTCAATTGCATTCGCTCCAACGGAAACCATGGTCACGCATCAGTCACACTATTTCTAAACTCACTCTGCCAATCACCGGTCACGAGCTCTATCAGCCACAAGTTAAACTACATACTTTGTAAGTTCCTTGTTGTTGTTTTCGTGAGACAGCGGAAATTGTAAGACTAGTGAAGGCTGTATAAATGTAGATGTGTTCCACCCGCTTCTGCAAGAACATTTCTTTAAATTATGACTTAATTTTTTTTATCTGTTCAATAAGTATTTTTAGGCAATATCATACTATGTTTATTGAGAGAACTTCAGTCAGATATCAAAATAAACGACAAAATTATATACTCAATAGCATTGTTGTATTGTTGTTTCAAAAAATAGGGACTGAAATTCTTATGAAATTTATATAGAATGAAATTGTCAGGGAGTATCCCAATATATGAAAGAGCCTTTTTTTTCTTATACTCGAAGTCATGTTTCTTTGCTTTGAGAAATTAAATTTAAGAAAAAAAATCATGAACGGAAATGCACTGTGAATATTCGTCTATTGTATATTAGTCGCAGTTTAACTTTGTTGTCCTCAACAATAATAGCTCTCTTAAGCAATAAAGCAAGTTTGTAATAGCTCTCTTGACAATAAATTATTTATTTTATATCTTTATCTATTGTCAGTGTAATTGGCTTGATGTTGGTACAGCGCTTGTGAACAGTGTAGCCAACACTTTTACTTCGTCATCGTCCATAAGAGTAATGACATTAGTACCTCGTGTTATGTTGGCAGGGCATTCGAATTTCTGAAAACTTAAATCCATTGCCAACCTTGGACTCCAGTTCAATGCACTTGCTCTTGTGGCGCTATTCTGTTCCTTCTGCACCGAACGTGTGGAACGAATTTTACCTTGTGTCTTAGATTGTTGTGTTATCAAATTGTAATTCTTTACAGCAAGTATTTGCTTTTGTGAATACTATTAATATATATTTATTTGTACATAACTTGAATTCGTTGAAGTTGGCAATTGGTGTTAGGCGGCCATATTGCATAATTTTCGTCAAAGTTACATGACTTGGAGTATATATCCAACGCGTCGCGTCACTCACTATCCACCGGGGCTGACTCTTCATCGGACGCCCGGCCAACCGGCCACCTGCTCTCCAAGCTGATTCGTTCGTTCTCGTTCGTTGATTCGGTTACGCAACGCGCGGCAGTAGCACCGAGGGAGGGGACGGAAATGAGCCGAAGGGCGGGTTGTGGAGACCGGAAACTACTCACCGACATCAAGGTCATACGAGGTTGTCTATTGAATCTGGATCTCTTGCGTTTAGATACAGTGGAATCTCGAATAACAGTATCATCAGCAAAACATACTATAATGACAGCTTTGCTCTACGCCTAAAGAAAAGTTTTAAATGCGGTAGTTCGTGCGTGAACAAAATCGTGAAAAAGCAAACAACACGTTATTTCTTTCCTTATGCTTCATTAAAAGGTTAAATTATTTGATTCTGTACGTACGACTCGTACATTTAGAAGATATTTAAATCATGTTTATGAATTTTATTATTGTAATGTTGGTTTCGGTCAGATGCAAATAATCTTGCTTTTTCCTGATTAAAAATTGTATATAAATATTCCTAAGTCATGATATGATTCTAGCCCTATTTTGGGAAATAAGATTTCAAATTAAGCACCATCCAATAATTGAGGAAGCATTTAACCCTCTCCCCCTTACCAACTGCCGTATATCAACCCTCCACCATATTATAACAATTCAAGAGCTGCACCCAGTTCAACGTATCTTTAAATCATTTTTAAAAATAATATGCTTAAATTTTGAATCTTACTTTTTTGTTATTTACTTCAAATGATAAATATATAGTAATGAAATATAGAGTTTGAGATTGAAACTATAAGGAAACATCTAGAAAAATGTAGGGTAACTCTGGTAACAAAAGACCACCCAATGGTCATTTTTACTAGAGAACTGATAAAATGTTTACTCTTCGCCCCCCCCCCCCACATTTTACGACGAACAAATCAATCAAACAGTAAATTGTAAATTTCTTGTTAGAATCCACTTTTGACTTCCATTAAAATACTTGACTAACACCCGCAACTGCTGTCTTGAAACATTATCCCACTATCTCTAAGAAAGGGCAATATGTCTTCGACGGCTACGAACAAAAGTCTAATTTCAGTCCAACTTTCTTTCTTTCTTCACGCGACTTCTTTTTTATTTCCTTTTTTTCCAGGGTCATTTACACCAAGTTGTATTTTTCGAGCTTCTTTCTTACTTTTTGCGGTTCCGTAATATGTTGATGCCAGTTGCAGAAGCCAAACAAGCATTGAAACGACGTCGTACGGTAAAGAATTCTACGTCTCTATGTTTCCTCGTGCTCTATCTTCTAACGCTGCCTGGGAGGCAATTGATAAACTTATTGGACGAGTCACTTTTATGTCCAGTGTTTTTCTGGTTTGCACATTTCGAATTAAATTAGTAACATGCTGAAGCAGATGTTAACATTTCAATATTTTATCTTTTAACACTGAAAATCAAATTTTGAAAAGTGTGGTGAGCACATAAAATAGTGAGAATACCCACTTGTTAAAATTCAATTTCTACAAAGAAGTGAGGGTTTTAGAATTGGAAGGTAATTACGAGATCCTACTTTAGAACCGTTCTAATTTTGCTCTTGGGGTTTCGACAGTCTTTCAACGCTGCACTGTCCCGGTATCCCTTCGCTCGTCTTTCGAAAGCCAATTTTTCTGTTTACGCCTTGAAATAAAGCAGCTTCCGGGGTTTCGGGGAGGAGATCGGTGCCGTCTTCAGTCTTATCATGGGTGGGCGGCAGTCATTCATTACGAAGCGTTCAGCCAGTGGCGCCAAGTCTTCGTTCGAAAATCTCAATGTTTAGAACTGCGAGTTTGCCCATGGGGTCATACAAAGGGTACTAGGAAAGTTTTGCAATACAGCATTATTATTTTTTTTTTTTTTTTTTTTTTTTTTTCAAAATAATTTCCACCACATACAATACACTTCTCCATCCTCTGAAACCAATCCTTAAACCAGCTCTGCCAAGTTTCGCTAGGGAGTAAGGCACACTCGTTGTCCCAAACCTTTAGAAGGTCCTCGTCACTTGAAAACCTCATTTTCACGCGCGGAAACAGTGCAAAGACGCAGGGAGCAAGGTCTGGACTGTAAGGAGGTGCTCAAGAAGTTTCAGTCCTGTAGTTGTCAAATATTCTGTGCAGGCTTTGGCTCGGTGATCTGGAGCGATGTCATGATGGAGGAACCAGGTATCCATTCTTGACTGTGGCCGCAGGTTCTTCAGAGATTCAATGACCTTGGGTAGGCACTGTTCAGTGTTCCACTTTAGCTGTGACTGTCTTCTGTGTGTCCTAAACAACACGCTCCATAATTCCACTCGATTTGAAAAATAGAGCTATCATTTTCTTCTTTACAGATCGGGATTTTCCGACAGCTACGGGTGTGTCCTCATCTTCAGAGATCTAAACTTTGTTTTGAGCGTCGGTCGGCACATCATAATAGTACAGCCACGTCTCGTCACGATGCTGTTTATATAACGAGATTGTTCCTTATTAAACATTTTCAGCATCTCCCGGCACCAAGTCAGGAGTGCGACGTTGTCATTTTCTATTAAAACTGGGACGAAAACAACAAATACAAACGAAATTCACAATCGTAACAAGGCTAATATTCATCGTCCTGGTTTCAACCACAATTTGTCAAAAAGGTCCATATCATTCAGGATGAATATTGTATAATTCCCTTCCAAAAAATATAAAATGTTAATTAATTAATTGAATCCGTTCAAATCCACGGTTAAAAGTTTTCTAATATATAAAAGAATTGACTTCTAAAATATAAAAGAATTGACTGTTTTTAAGAAAATAAGTTAATGAGAGATTCAATTTACCGATAAAGATTGATTTTCACGGGATATCGGATGATGTAGGTGATGTCAATTTCACTTATATTTAGTCACGCCAATGTTATAGACACTGATTGAATTCCTTTTTACATGCATATCGTTTTTTATCCTTTTTATTTATAATAGTTTATTTCTAACTGTACGCAACCTTGACACGGTTGTATACATTATTTTTGTAGCCCCATCCTGGCCCGGGTTTTTTGTCCGGTTTTTCCCCCTGGCAGTGGCGGATTTTAACACGTGGGAATGTCACTTAATACTTTTGTTATTATTAATCTCGAATGTCGACTGCACATTATATCTGCGATTCATTTTAGAATAATAAATGGATAACTAGGTATTCGAGTTTTTTTAACTTTATTAGTATTAAACCCGCCAATGCGATTGATGGGATGGTCTTTTGCTTATTTGGGGAGAATCACTTAGTTCGTTATCCCTCGCGTGGTCATACGCCGTTTGCAACTGCTTTCGTTGGACAATAAAACGTATTGAAGAACGGCTAGTGTATAATTTGTTCGCAATGTTCTTTTGCAGGAGGGACGGCATGGCGGTGAAGGAGTGGTTCCGGCGTCTGCGGCCGGCGCCGCTCTACCTCATGCTGGCTATCACCGCTCTCTTCTTCATGACGCAGCTCGTCATGAGCCACATGACCCACGCGCTCACGCTGCTGGTGGACGCGTACCACATGCTGTGCAACCTCATCGCTCTCGCCGGATGCATCATTACCATCAAGGTACGTAGTACGTTACGCTCGCCCACTCATTTACGTATATCTTTTTTTAAAACATTGGCTAATTAATTTTTATCATCTAGTAGCTGACATTTCCAGCATCACTCGGATCATAAGGTACCGTCCATCAAATATGTAATGCAAAAATTACAATTTTTAACACCCCCCACGCACCTGTAACGATACCTCTTACCCCTTCCCCTACAATAGTAACGTAACGCTATCCCCCTCCACTTGTTCAGAAAAGTTATTGTTCATTTTCAGACAATTCAAAACGGGTTTTTTAGACATTTTTTATTTATAAATATACAAACATTTATTAAGAATATTGGCGGGCCTGAGGACCCATGCGTCCATGTTTAAGACTGTGCATACTGAACCCTCGTATTCACGCTCAACGAATATTCTAGTTCCTTGAAGATAGGTATTTCAGTTTTTATGAGGAAAAAATAGCAGGGTAACGCAACTAGAACATTTGTTGAGCACCATTAAAAAACACGGAAAACCAACAGTGAGGATAAGCAAGGACAATACATATTACAAGGAAATTATAATGTAAATAATTATTTATAGTTAACAGTAATAAGAATTATTAAATAATAAGTAATTAAAATCAAAACATATTACATTGACAAACTTTCAGGTTAGAAGCGTCATGTTCATTTACCCGTTACTCAGCGTTATGTCACTCTAGGGCTACCACCCCTTTCCCCTCCGTAACGCTATCAGAAACCTCTCCTCCGCCTAGGATGCGTAATTTATTGACTGCCCCTAAGGGACAATATTTAAAGGAGAAATGATTCTTAACAAAAGTGTAAATAAATATATTAATTAATAATTTTTGTTAATAACTTGAATAATAAATTTTGTTAAAATTGAGTTATTGTTGTATAGTAAAATAATTTTACACTCACAATTAAAATCTGAATCTTCCAATCATTGGTTGTATCTCTTATTGCGTTGTATTTCACTAAAACCCATAAATTTCAATTCGCGTACACTGGGAAAAACGTAAAAAATCGATCGCGCTATGTTGTAAGCAATTTACAGGTACGGGAGGGCGTTCTTGTTAGACCCGTCGATACTGTGACAACAAAAGTTACGACCAGAGCAGATTTCTTTTTCTCCTGATAGATTTGCGAAACAATAATTCATCGTTTAGTAAGATATCATTTATCAGTTGTAAGGTCAGTATGACACGGTTATATTTCTATGCCGTACGCATATTATCAAAGATATACGATATACGAGAACGTATGGCGTAGGTACATGATCTTAGCTCAACCATTATCAAAGATTGTGCATTGCACAGATATATGTTTATCAGTTATTTGATAATAGATATATGACATAGGAACATGACCGGATAATACTGGCCGAAGATATTCCGTCGGTCCGGCCATTGGTCAATCCGACCTATCCTCTGGTCCCGAATACGAAACTCACTGTAACAGATTTTATCCAATTACTTCGATATATAGAGGAAACTCGCATGTCAGGATCTCAGTTTTATCCGGATCAGATTTAGTGTCAATTTTTTTATTTTTCATTTTTCTCTAACACTTTAGTAAAACTTTTAAATAAATTGTTTGTGTGTAACTTATATATTGCGAGTTGGTCAATTTTCGCCTATTTCTTCATTTAGGATCAAATATTAAAAGTGATAGAAGAAAAATGACTCTCCGTTTATTAGTCTTTTAGTTGTTTTGTGTTAATTAATGTATTGTTTATGAGTTGCATTAATGTGGGTGATGTTCACCATTGATAAGGACTCGGAGGCGCAATGTAGGCCAGAAGAGATGAAGGCATAAAGTACGTCGACATACCCCTTGTCTTCCCACCTCCCCTCTTCATCACTACCAATGTTCCTCCTCCATTCACAACTAACGGCACTTCCTTTGCTTCTCCTACCATCCCCCACTCCACGTCCTCGAAATCTGGCGACCCGCGCACTCCAACCGGGAGCGCGACGCGGCGGCACTACATCTGCCTGACAGAGACAGACCTGGGACAGACGGTCGACCACGTGGATACCCCCTCCCNCCCCCCCGGCGAGCGCCAAACAAACGAAGAACAGTGCAGAATTAAACTAATACTAGCGCTCTCTGTATACGGGTCGAAGTAGTGAGAAGTGATGTGACGTCATATCGTCATACCCTTTTCTACGACCTCATCGTCCATTTAAGGTATTATGTGCGTCAGAGCGACTAGGTTTAACTAGTCCCCAAAAAATGCTTTAAATCATACTTTGAACCATTCTCTATCGAGTGGCGATGAATTTTCATACTCTTACACCGGAAAAATTTGAATTATTTGACTTTACATTACTATGGGCTTATATGGAGAAACTTTCCCGGGCTCATGTTTAAAAATATATATATATATATTCTGGCGAAAGTACCGGTTTAACAAAGCGAAAGAAACCCTACTAAAACATAGCAAATGGAAATAGGAACGATGCAATGATGTTAAGATTTTCACACCTTACGGGGCATTTTCAAGAATAATTCACCAAAACCTGTGCAAAAAACTATTGTAACGGAAATGGCAGCCACATCACGTGACTGAAGACAATGCGACCCTTGTCAAAGGAGGAGTCAAACGACAGTCTAAATTAATTATCAAGTTTTAAAACCACAAAATAATTGTTCTCATCCAATATAAAAAATCAATAGAATGAATTATTAATTAACAAGAAATACTTTGGTGAATATTTCCGTGTTTCGTAAATAGTTGGCAACTTGACTTCGGTCAACGCGCACATAATGCCTTAAATAAAATAATTATAATTATTATTGGTGGTGTAATACATCGCGTCTTATGGAGGAAACACTCGTCTTCAAAAACAGACCAACTTTTAAAACACGAAAGTGATTTGTAGAAATATGTCTGGCGGACATTACGAAAAGATATTTCAGCTTTTCCGAGATGTAATGAATAAATGATGAATCCGTTCGGTCGGCCACCATGTTTTCACATGCTCTTGAGTATTTCAAACGAGTCAAGCAAATTCCTGAACATTCTTTATGCTTTACTACCTTACTGTTCGAAATTAAATCATGTTTTTTCATCATTATAATTCATAATAATGTGTTATAAAAGAATTGAAATAAAAATAAAGAAAAAAAATTTACTTCTCAGTAATTTGAATAACTTGGAACTAGTCCCACCCAAATACAGTGGATTTAAGCAGACATAGAAAGAAAGGAGAATACATGAATTTCTCGAAGATAGAAGGAAAGAGAATTTAAAGAAAATGGACGAGTTGGTAAAAAATGAAAGAATTTATGACGTGTGTATTTATACACTTACTTACTCAGAGACGAATTTAATAATAAAGAAGGGAAAGTGCTTTAAAAAAATTGATCATAAAGAAGAAGAGCGTTAGACACGGGAACATCGGTGCATATCCCCTAGTAGCCAAGTAAAGCTATAGTCTATTAATATGCAGAGACAGGAGTATGAGAAAGAATGGAATGATCTTTGAGAAAGAAGAAATTACAGACAGGAGTATGAGAAAGAATGGAATGATCTTTGAGAAAGAAGAAATTACGTAACAAAAATATAAACGTAGGCTTCCGCGGCCGGAGTCATTATGAACTTGTTTGTCCGGGACGAACCGCGTCTTAGTAGATAAAACTACCAACGTTTCGGCCATCATGTTGTGACCTTGTTCAGGGCAATGTCAGAGTGGGCAGAGTACGACAGCAACTTAGGTATGTACGACTCTGACATTGCCCTGAACAAGGTCACAACATGATGGCCGAAACGTTGGTAGTTTTATCTACTAAGACGCGGTTTCTCCTGGACAAACAAGTTCATAAGTAACAAACATATTTACAACACCTTTGGTGAGTCATTACACGACAAAAGTGACAAAGCATGTTCTCCTGGCTGCCGTACAACTGAAACGTATACGCTTTATTCTTAAAATTTACATTAATACTATGTTAATCTTAATATTTACAATATTAGTTAATAATACATTATCATTAATTCAGTACGAGGTGGCAACATTGAGTAGTGTTTCTAAGCACACGTGGTGTTAGACGTTGAGGAATGTTGGAAATGGAAAGATTTGTTTATTACTCGTTCGTGTTAGAGATAAGAACAGATATGAGAAATTATATGTTAAATTGAGTATTGAAGTACAAGGTATGTAAACATTGTGAATAGTTTCTGAACAATTTCACACTTATAGTAGATTAAAGGATTATAAATCTTGTAATTCTTTAAGCCCTGAGGAAGTCAATAAATTTGTGGCAACGTTGGCTGTATGAAATGTGAATTAATTGAAGTTTGATCTTTCCTCAAGAACCTCCTTTGTACAGATAATACTTAATATTTAATTTCCTTTAAACCAATTGTAATATTTAATTCAAAGGACAAGTATTTAGAAATAAGAAATGGAAAAGGTTTTTATGTCCCGCACATACCACTGCAAAAAAACTCCAATGAAGCTATAGAGAAAAATGAAAATTAAAATATATTTTGATACACGAAATGATCCGGATACACCGGAGATCCCGGTAATAAGATTCGAGTCGTATAATTTTGAAGACCCCATACTGGACGAGACCCGGGGAAGACCTACCCCACATCCTGGGCACTCCACTGAACTCGGGATGCTCTGTCACATATGCTATACTTTTTGCGTTTGACATTGTCTAATACATGTTTTTAATATTAATATATACAATATATTACTACACAATGCTAATATAAACTATTTTAAGTAATTTCTCTTTTCCTTCGGCATCAAAGTACATTATAAAACTCATTCAATCACTGTTTCCTTCAGTCGTGTGTATTGTTCGTTTGCTTCCTCTATATACGTTTACTCCTACAGAAAAGTAAATAAATAAAGAAATATTAAGATAAAACTAAGGTCCTCACAGCGAAAGAAAATAATGAAATGTAAGCAATGCAGCGAAAGCGCGGTATTATCATATGAATGCATAGCTCCTCCCACTCCAGACGGCATGCCTCGGCACCCACAAAATGGCTGCTCTAACCCGATGAAAAGATTCAGGCAGGGTGGTGCAGGCCAAAGGTTAGAGATGAAGCCCTGCGTTCGTCGCAGTTGGCATATCTATTACAAATTGGCTGATGTAGGCGACAGCTTCCGAACGCAAATTCACTAAGATTTTGCTGGCACGAAGAAGAGTCGGCAATCTCGCAAAGCTGTCATTGACTCCTGGACTTGCGTGTGGTCTTTAGGCCCGTTCCTCATTCCTTTTCTTTCGCTGCGAACACAGTAGTAGATTCTACTAGCACGAAAAATACTGTGACATAAATAAATTAAATCGTGATTAGCTAAATTGGTGAATCTTAAGCTAGTTGAAATACATTCCTGCTTCCATCCTTTTTCTTTCCCTTACTTACAAAGATTTTGTTGGTTTACATGTTGTTGTTTTTTAATTTAGTTTCTACCTTGAAGGGTTTCGGAGGAATGGATAGTCATTATCTCTGTAATTTCTCTGACATGTATACTCTGTGTGTAGTACGGCAGTGCGGAGAGCGAGGAGGAACCAGGAGGTGAAAATACTTCTACGCCTCCTGCGCGGGGCTGCATCAAGCATGACTCTGCAGGGGTAAGAGCAAGCGACAGACCCGAACACCTGCTATAGGCTCAGGCTTCAGTTACTTCTCCTGAACTATAGTTAGGTCGCCTGCTTGGTGGTATCTGCATGCGAGTATACTTACAGGAGGCGTCCACACTTCACAGACTCCCTTCACGATCTCTTCTGGGTTTTTTTTCTTGTTTTTTTTCACTTCAAGAAACAAGTGAAGGTGAATAAACAAACGAAGGTCAACTATACCCGACGCTCGGGGATTCCCCCGTTTGCATCGTTTGATCAGCTCCTATACTCCGAGTCATGAAACTTTGCCGAACATTATGCAATATGGCTACCTAATACGAATTGCCAACATCCACAAATTTAAGTAATATCTGAATAAATATTAATAGTAGTCACAAAAGCGACTATTTGCTGTAAAGAAATACAAGTTAATAACACAACAAACTAAGACAAAAAGTAATATTCGTTCCACACGTTCGATGTGGAAAGAACACAATAGCGTCACAAGAGCACGCGAATTGAATTGGAGTCCCCGGTTGGCGATGGATTTAAGTTTTGAGAAATTCGAATGTCCTACCAGCATAATGCGAGGTACTAATATCATTACTCTTTTGGACGATGGCGAAGTAAAAGCGTTGGCTACTTAAGCACAAGCTCTGCACCAACATCAAGCCAGTTAGACTGACAATAAAGAAATAATTTATTGTCGAGAGAGCTGTTACAAACAGTCTATGACCATATATAAGCTTGTTTGACCGGGACAAACAAACTTATATTGACTCCGGCCGCGGAAACCTACGTTTCCGTTGAGGACAATAAAGTAATTTCTTTCGTCTATTATACAATCAACTAATAAACTCGACTTTTCTGTTCATGTATCTTGTGTTCAATTCTCTCGAGGCTAAGTTTCATGACTTTGAATATATCTGAAGCGAAGATTAGGAAGAAACAATTCTTCCAACTATAATTTTTATCAAACTTTTACACATACAAGTTTTGCTGCATTCATATTTTGCCATTTACTTTTCATTGCACGAGAATAAATTCCTACGGTAGTGACGCTAGTGTTGCCAACCGTTGGCAAATGAAAATACGAAGATTATTCTCATTCTTATTCTGAAGACATCGCTTCTTCAGGCTGTTCAAAATACCTTACTTATGTTACCAGCAGCGTGAGTAAAAAAAATTCGGCGGAAATAGTGAATGGATTAAGAGTATAGGAATATTTGGCACATCTACTCAACGCTTCGTCGAAATTTAATAAAAAATGTAAAACTATAAACAATTACAGAAAGAAAATGATAAAGTCATTTACCCGTAACCTTTAAGTTCACTTTTGAAATATTTTTAATTGATTAAGTTCGTACCAATATTTGCTCCCTTCTAGAGAATTCGGCGCGACTCTGACAAGAATTTTCTTCTCTCTCTTCATTTATAGTAGAATCATTAATTTATTTATAGTAACCATTCAAATGATAAAGCAGCATAATTATTTTATTGTTTTCTATTATAAAATTTTCTCTGACATAAGCGTTTTTCATATTTTGGTTGGACTGGAGAATACAGAATGTGATATGGAAAGATCGCATGATGGTATGGTAAAGTAGAAACAATTTTCCTTGTTTGCTCATTTAAAAACTTTCAAAAAAGGAACCCCTGAATAATTCTTTTACTTAGATGAGGAATTGCACAAATTCTTACATTTATATAGTTGGGGTGTAGGTCTTAATCTTTTCTCTTTGATCTTGATTTTGTGACGGATTTTGTTACTTCGAGGGCACACATTCACAGCATGTTGACACTAATTAACACTAAAATATCAATTTTTCCATCCAGAAAAATTATTTAAATATCCTTTAATCACACTTTGTATGTTACCGACAAGTCAAATTTGTGTAATATTTCAAGACTGCTCAATATAATATTAATTTATAATGGAAGTTGTATCACCAAAGTATTTTCTTGAGTTAGAATTAATACATGTGGTGTAGTTTTATGTTGATGATTTTCTATTCTTCTGGTTTAGCTTCAATGTACATGAACTTTAAAAATCTTTGAAGTTATTAAAGTCTTTAATGTGCATGAATCTTTAAAAATTTGAAATTTTAATTTTTGGGGGTCTGCGATGACGCCCTTGACCAAATTTATATTCTCGATCACTCAAGAACTGATTTATACAGAAAATTCATTATTTTGATTTGAGAAATTTGATTTTACTAAAAATAATGTTGTTATGTTGAAGTGTAAATAAAGAACGTGGCAAGACAAATATTTGAAATGCCTTGTGGGCCAAGATCACCCTGACCGGTCTTAAGCAATTGGGTTACTTTTAAAAAAATCGCTCAGGCCCAAAGCGATTCTAATTTTCTATCAAAATATGAATTTATCCTCAATGTACCAAAGGTACAATACCTGCCATCATTGCTTGGCTTGGAAAAACGTTTCCATAAACTCAATCCATAAATATCTTCCGAAGTTCTTTTTTTGGGTGAATGTGAAAAATAAAAATAAGTCGCGTCAAAGGCACTATTTCAAAGAATATTACTCTTTCTGGCATTACATGTCACCCAGTAAAAAATGGGGCTGAAAGGATATTAAGTTCAGAAAACATGTCTTAGGTCATCAGAATGTCAATTGCCACAGTTGAAATGTAATTTTAAAATTTATCTTGTGGGAAAATTATTTTTGGCTTAAATATTGTACTGATTTTACTTTGCGATTATGACTTTTATTTTGAGTCACTCAGTATAGGACAACCATGTCAATAATATATCGTGTTTTGTCCATTTTTTATCTATAGTTTTTTTCCCTTAATTCCTTTCTTCCAGTGGATTTTTAGACAAATTGACCTATTAAATATCTTTTCTGTACTTTTCCTAACGTGAATCTATTTACGTGATAATTAATTCGTAGAAAAAACACACTTTCAATTTACTAAATACTGTTTCGCATTCCAGTGCTCCGAACATCACAATAAGCATCACCAAAACGAAGTGAACCGACTCCAGTTGCATCACCATCACCATGGCAGCAGCTCCGAACGGAGACTCAAGAACACCTTCGGTTGGGCGCGAATCGATGTGTTGGTGATGTTGATTGGCTGCGTGTTCCTAACCTCACTTTCCTTCTCTCTGATCGTCGAAGCCTTGCAGACCCTCATCCACATCGAACACCACGACGAAATGCATCACCCCATTCCGGTGCTTATCGTGGGTTGTTCAGGCTTGTTTATAAACGGCTTGTGCTATCTGTTCATTGGAGGTGAGTTTGGTGCGCAAAGATTCGACTACAATCGTTCAAGAATACGACGGCGGTTCGGGAAGTAAGTTCCAATTCCCAAACACACATATCCTTTGAATTGTATTATACACTACTCTCCGCTATATTTCTTCATAATTTGCTGATTTATCGACGTTGAGATACTTGTATGGATAAATAAGTTTTGCAATACCTTCGACGTAGAATTCTCATACGCTTCGACACTCCTTCAAGTTGTCGTCGTGAAACCGATGTGACTCTCGAAAAAAAAGGTGAATGTCACTTGAAGACAAATCTGGGCTTCAAAAAGGATAGAGAAACATGGGAGTTGCATGCGAACGGAAGTCTCTGGTAAAAATGCCAATTGAGTGGCGATCTGTTATCTCCAAACGGTCATTGGTGGCCATTCAGTACCAATAGTCAACAATGGCTATTCAATACAAGTGGCCGTTTAAACCTGAGTTATGGAGCCTAGCAATGTCGTGCAACAGCACAATGTGAATTCTTTTATCTGAAAGGTTCTTTTGAGTTTCTTTATAGTTTCACCGTTTTTTTGTTTTTTTTTGCGGAGTGCGGGATAGATGTCTGAAGCTTTTTAAGTTATTTTCCCACGTGCTACGAATCACAGAGTATAAATCACAGTCGGCTGCATACTCAATGATAGCGTTTATTTGGGAGAAAAGTACTGGACCACTTTTCCATCAAAACAGCTAATCTCGTACATTGACGAGTTCACTAAACTCTCTTAACCGGTCTGGTCGGGACCGAGACCTGGCAGGTTACCAGTTTGACCGGTTAATCTGAGGTACCAGTGAAAAATGAATTTTCGTTCAAAAAGAACCTATAATTTTCTCATCTTATCACGAATAAACAAACAAATGACACGTCATTTCCACTAATTTTATTTTAGCGTATGTACATATAAACGAACACGAAACAATTGATTCATAAAAATATGTACATGTTGATTCATAAAAAATAGACTCTGAAGCAAGAGGGAAATCCCCCGTTCTGCCTGCCACAACACAAACACATTGCACACCTAAAGTCGCGTCACCCAGTGTTACTTTCCAGCGAAGGACCGTAAAAACAATCAATGTTTCAGTCACTACCTGTCAGATATTGTACGCTGAAAGAGAAAAAAACTATTCCGCGGGATAGGCCGGTTGATCCGACGTCGGTTCAGAGGGGTTGTACTCTACACATAGTATAATTCTGGTCGATATTACAGCTGTGCCTGGATCGCGCCACTACACACAATGGGGTTAAATGGAACTTACTTTGCGAACTGTCGTCGAGCATCGATGGAGACTTAACGGAAAGACAATTCATTATTTTAGGGTATACATTTCACCAAGCAAGTTTTCTTCATGTGACTCCGAACGGAGAGGTGGTACTGGATCATGTCATGAACCAAGATTCTGTTCGCAAAGGACAACGCAGACTTTCTGCTCAGACCAGGCGTCCACCACCGCCTCCCCAATACACTCAACGCCAAGGACCACGAGAAATGTGTCGAGATATCATAGGTGGGTTGGTATTTTCACTTCATTGCAATAGAATTCTAACAGTATTTACATTGTCAATCGCCAATGGCCGATATCTCTGCAATAGACTGACTATATTTTCGTCTTCTACATGAGATTCAATTGGTGGCTCAGGTGGCAGCGTTCTTGCTCTTCACCAAGTCAACCCGGGTTCGATTCCCGATGAGACCAGAAAAGATTTAGCTTTTCACAAGAATGTCCCAGTTCATGTGACTACTGAAAAGCGAACCTTCCTTTCTCTCTCCAACTCCTCCTAGTATCAATAATTATAACTATTACTAACTACTTCTACTAACCCCTCCACATGAGTCAAATTGTTGGTAAACCCATCTAACTTGCCCACCTATACTACTACCATTCTACCCTCCTACCTCCTATCGCTCCATGTAGATAAGCTTCTACATTTACAAGCACTTAGCTACATTTCCCATTTACAAATACAACAATACAAAAATTAACGAATGAACGTTTACAGTAATTTAAAAGAGACACAAAATAACATTTGAAAATGATTTTGCTTTAATTTGTATTATTCCTCTTGAAGTCAAATAAATCGTCGTACAGATGGTGAAATTATCGCACAAACCGATGTTATCGTACACCTACCATTATAAAAATTGCTGTAACAAATTTTCTTATTACGCTATAGTATTGTTACGATAATTGCCATACGTTTCAAACCTCCAGTACAGAACTAATTCTTCATCTCCACCATTGTTTCTGAACATCGCACTGTCTCCCGATTTCATTATGAGTAATTAAATTGAGAACTTAATCAAAATATAGTTGAAACGTTTGGAATTAGTTTCCTGGCGCTGGGTAATTTAAGTTTCTGCGGGAATTGAAGTATTTGTAACATTTAATTAATGTTTTAGATTTTTAAAATTTTGTTACCGTAAACTTCCGAATTTATAGTTATATACGTCTACAACTTTCCGTATTTTTGTTCTACAAAAATTTTCAAATGAGACAACGAGTACTTATAGGAACATCTAAAATCCAACTTGAACTCCCATGTTGAAGAGGATAAATTTCTTGGAAGTATAGAAGACGTTGAGCTCAAATGCAAAACTAACATCACGGAAGATAAGGAAATAATTTGCCCTATGCTATTCCGTGAGATCAGCGCTCGGGTAGTGGAGAGGTTAAGGCGGCCAGATGGTGGCAACGCGTGATGGGTATTTGCACAGTGGGCGGGTGGGCATGGACGGGCCCTGACCGTGTACTGCTTCGTGAGTCGAATATGCCATGGGCATGTATTGGCAAACCCATCTTGTCGCGAGTCGTACTTCACTTCGGGTCATTCCATATCAACTCAACAAATGAACAATTAATTAGTTGCTCGACCATTATTAATACTTTAAATTTTTTGGCATACACGTAACTACATGGCTTAACTGTTCAAAACCGCATTGTTTTTATTTGTATCAATGTTGGTTTCTGAGTTATGTAATTTATTATTCAGCGGTGGGTCCCATTTTTTGTCAAATGTATTTGGGTCCTTCGCAATATCTCCAGAACAAAAAATTTCATTTCAAATTCGAGACACTTTATTTCGAATTCATTGAATTCACCATAAACTGAGTTGTACTTTGTGTCATACAGTAATTTTTCCTATCTCAAGTTTTTCTATTTCATTCTAGACTCAATTTCAGCGAGTTACGAGACGAAATTTAAACTTTTAGGTATTTTGTTTTTTATAAGGAAATCTTCATCAAAGTTAGCATTTTTCTCGCTTATTGACATGCTTTTAGAGAGTGTACTCACTCAGTTTTAGTAGTGAAATGGAGATACTTAAAAACTTATAAGTTACAAAAAGAGTTTAAGATAATTCATGTAATCTGTATTTTTATGAATTATCTTAAACTCATTGCAATTGTCTAATGGGCTGATCTAAAATAGGCGCCTACAAGAACTCAAATTTCAGTGTATGTTCAAAACGGGGTGTGACGACGTACGGAAATGCGGTTTAGCGATCCCTATGCAGAATTAACTGAACAACCAATGTGCTTATATTCATCTTTTGAATTTTAACAAATCGTAAGTGTAGCGCGGTGTGTAAATGCAGTCGGTATAGGCTGTCTACAAATAGGATTCTATTCCCAAAGCATTGAAAGTAAAATCTCAAATTTGAATTCGATGCATTAATTCGTTCGTGATTTATCGGGAGAAAAAATTCTTAACATACATACACATACGACATTGGACATCGTCGACAAAATTTAAAATAAATCCTCCCGGACCCGATTCGCAAAAGATCCGGAGAAACAGCACGGATCCAACGCTAAACACCTGAACCTTGGCGATTTTTAAAAAATCAAAAACAACAACACCGTCCAACAAGTCGCGGAGACGAAACAAAAAGTCTCTGTCCTCCCTGTTGGATTGTGCATTGTCCGACGCTACCGCGGAAATTCACATTCAGAAACCCGACCCAGGAGGTTCTAAATCGTGATGGCTTCCAAACTTCAGTGGAACCTTAATGGCTATAGAAGTCAACGTGAAGAGTTACAACTCTTAGCGCGTCTAAGTTAAACTAATTTAATTTTCTTATATATATCTTCGCATTTGATAATTACAATATAAGATGATTTCATTATGATGTTGACCTTGACCAATATGTATTATATAACGGAACGATATACTGGAGGATTGGTCATCAATAAAAGATTCTTTTTACAACGCCAACGTTTCGGCAATTTATTTTTCCTTCATCTGGGCCACAAAGAGCATACACAATTTACATTATTAATAAAAAATTACAGTATAATGAGACTTTTTGGGTATATTTTTGTAACAGTTATTTCATAGTTAGTGAGTAATTATTGATATATTGTTTCTGTTAATAAGGTGTTTCAAAGTTGTACTAGAAATAATGAAAATTGTGTATGTTCTTTGTAGCTCTGATGAGGGCAAAATAAATTGCCGAAACGTTGGCGTTGTAAAAAGGATCTTTTATTGATGACCAATCCTCGAATATGTCGTTCCGCTATAAGATGATTTCTTTCCGGGTGTGTCTCTGTTCTCTTATATTTGTATTGCAGTGTAGGTTGCACTTCGTGCTTAGATCTTTCTGTTGTGAGTTATAATTCGAAAATTGAGCGGGAAACACTCCAGATTTTTTCTCTGGCTGTCGGGTAAATGTTTTAGCCCTTTAATCTCACCCGAGCGAAAACTCGAATCGTCTTCACAACATGATAAAAACGAAAAACTGGAACTTCTCTCTAGTTGCATTTGTTTAATATGAGTAATAAAAATAATGATATTAACATTTGCGTGAGGGAGGGGGTTCGTAATGCGAAAGCATGTCTGTCTGTTTGCTACTTAGCCACGACTAAACCGTGGAATAAATCGTCATGAAATTTAGCAAAAGGAGATAGTGTACATGTCCAGGACGAACATAGGATAACTTTTATTTTTTAAATGTGAGAAAAGAAAGATAGAAAATGATAAAGGTAAATGTCGCTGAAATCGGGGAGAAGAATCAGCCTTATGCACTTACGCTGCCTAAACGGTTAGAGATAGATGACAACTATGAGTGGCCATATTGTTCGTCTCGAAGAGTTCTACAAAGTCCGCGGCAGCATATGTTTATCTACTAAGGTTAACCTAAATTGTCGAACAAACGTTATGAAAAATAAAAGTGTTGAAATACTTCCATTTCATCGAGTAATTTAAGAAGGAAAAAGTTAATCGTCATCAAATTTAGTGGGTTCTTTGTTTTGTGCATTCGACAAAGATAAAATACGTCTTTTAATCGGTAAATTTGGCCGAATAGTTAAGATTTAAGGTATGGCATCTCTGAACTGACGGAATGCCTCCGTGCGCGTGCCAATAGCAGCTTTGTGAGCGATTCAATTTACTATAAAATCCACTTACGTAAAAAAATTCTGAAATTTCCCAGTTTAAGTAAACACCCGTCGGATGGTTACTGTATGCAAATGAATAATCTATACAAATAAAAGCGAAATACCACTGACTGACTGACTAATCACGAAATCTCAGAAACTACAAATTTGAAATTTGGCAAGTAAATTCTTTTCGTCCGCTGAGAAATGATTTTACGTAAATTTCACCACTAATGGGGTGAAAATGTTTTAAGTATGTATCCTATGTTTCCCACCTTAACTCTTGATCGTCTCGAGAAATTTCAACCAAATTTTGTACTCATATATCTTACAAGAAACACTGTGAGGGTAAGACATCCCTGGCACTTATAGGGGGGAGATGGGAGGAGGGTGACGTGTACAAATAATAGAATAATCCTATAACATTTTGAAACCATAGTTATAGGAGCCGTTAAAAGGGATAAGGACACTCCAATGCTTCGTAAGTTCACAGCTAATCCAAATTGGAGATATGAATCCGGTAGTATTCTTGGTTCGCTGGTAAAAATTATAAAACACGTCCGATATGGATGTTGAATATATTCGTTTTGCGGTCGCAGAAGAGAGGAATCACACTCAAGTCCACGATCACTCCCCAATGAGGGAATATTCTCCGTTTGGTTAAGGGATGAAATGTTAAAATAATCGAAAATGACGTACATCAGTGTTGAAATCCTAGTTTTTGGGTCGATGAGATTATTAATGACATTTTCGAAGGCCCCGAAGTCCAAGATCAGCCCGTATACACACTTTGCACCCAATGGTAGGGGTTGCGATGCACGAATTATCGAAAATGATGTCAGTGACGAGTTCACAGTTTTCAGCATTGCTGACTCGATTGCAACATCCTGTAATCGTTTAAGGTTATATTCATCCCCCACGGGAAATAAGACACTCTTATCCCCCCCCCAGTAAGAAATGAGAATGGATAGAGATGTAAAAATAATCGAAAGTTACCAATATAAGTGTGGAGATCAAAGGTTTAGGGGTCGCTGAGATTACTAATGACATTTCTGATGGTCCTTAAATCCACGATCAGCCATATGAACCCCAGTACCTCGGGGAAGGGTATGACAATATAAAAGGGTATGACGAGTCCAGAATTTTCGGTGTTTACTGTGATGAATGGTATCACATCTATGAGGAGGAATAAAGCTGGAAACAACATATTACAGATTTTCACGCGAGCAAAGCTGC
The DNA here is from genome assembly GCA_002313205.1 of Laupala kohalensis. Classification (NCBI taxonomy): domain Eukaryota; kingdom Metazoa; phylum Arthropoda; class Insecta; order Orthoptera; family Trigonidiidae; genus Laupala; species Laupala kohalensis. The sequence continues at coordinate 629,377 of NNCF01129083.1, read as the reverse complement.
GGGTACTGAGCTAGTTGAGAAATAAAATGGGACTGAGGGTTTGCAATAGTTCGTTGGTGGGGAAGAACGTAAAACGATGACACAAAGGATGGGTGGTCACTTTTCTAAACATTAATCCCACGTTACCCGAAAGTATGGGGTCCGCCCCACGCGAATGTCTATCCCTGTATATAATGTATTAAAGAGGTTGGTGTAATCTGCGCATGCGCCGTACGGATGTTCCTAACTTGCAAACATGGTCATCTTCTGACTCTTAACCTGTCAACGTTCTCCCTCAGAAAATCTATCAAGATGGTACAGAGGGGGGCCCGTGCTGCTAAGTTTTTTAAAAAAATTCTATTGCAAACGAGAGGAGGGAATAGTCAACAAATGACATGAACTGTAGAATAATGGAAGATGTTGGCTATTATACCGTTCCTGAAGCTTAGCGTCCAACGGAACCCTCGCAGGCAAAAGGTTCCGCGGTGTGTAAATATAGCTTCGTAACCCAACACTTTCTCTTGCTATAAAGCGAATGTTTCTGGTTTACTGCGTAACTCTGATTTGCCCGCCATTTCCGGGAGTCAGCTCTGGGACATTTTGTTGGGACGATCCGTGTACATCGTCTTGGTCTCTGAAAGTAGAAGGAAACAGAAAACTATAGGGCAACGTGAAAGTGACGGAATGGATATCGACTTGCGAGAATGAATAGAAAAGATAGCTGCGTGAAGACCGATGTCAGATCGCGTGCATCAGTAGTCTGGTCTACCGAGCACCGTGAGTTTATGGCATCGAAGGAAATTCGTATCGTACAATTACGAGAATATTTCTGTCAATTCAACAAAATTACTTACACATTCTCGCGACATGCAAATATGAATTTTTCATCAATAAGAATTACATATCGTCGCTTCTGAAACAACGGCCTATGCGACAAAAAACAAACTTTCCAGGAAAGCTGAAAAACCTTAGTGAACATCGACGGTTTTATCCTCATACCTAAATTAGGAAATAAACTTTATTTTCAAAAAAGCAGTTGCAAACTGCGTATAACCACGTTGGGGATAATAAACTAAGTTACATTTAGTAGAAATAGGTTGGGTTATGTTTAGTGGAAAAAGACCACATCAGCCTATTCTGATGGAATTTCGACAAACTACGTCGTGAAAACATGGAGATACAAAAAAAAAACAATTTAAGACAAAACGTCACTTAGTAGGTGTTGTTTCTTAAGCGATGATATGATGGACTATTGGATACTCCGCTTTAGTGTACCTTAACCCGAGAACGGGCCTACCGGGCATTGCCAAAATGTCTCAAGCTTTTGGGGACCCCAAAGTCTTCCAAATTCCACATACAATCACCAACATTCTCTAAAACCATTAAAACAACTATCCCAACATTGCAAATAATTTATTCATAAAGTTGAAAAAAAATTATATCGACTTTTATGCTTATTTTTTACCATTACTTTAAAGCTAATTTACATACAGTAGAAATATCTTAACTTTTGTGTGAAAAAAGAACTTGAAAGGTTATATTTTTTAACAAAGAGCACAGAACTAAAGAAAAGCAAAAACCTCTGTTAATCCCGAACAACAAATCTTCATTTCCAAATTTTCGTCGTTATGTGCAGTAATAATGAAACGTCGGGACTAGTGGAAGATATTTTATTAGCGCTTAGAACGTCAGGATTCCCTTGAATCTAGTTCCAAACCACCGATAGCGGTGGTCTAGTGGTAGCTTCTTCGCTTCCACGATCCCATTGGCTGAGCGGTAGAGTGGGTTCAAACCCTGCTCGGTCGAACTAGGTGAGGTTTTCAGCTGGGGTTTCCCTCATCTACTCCAATTAGTGATGCTGGTTCGGTACCATAAGTTCCTCGGCAACCCAACATCTCTCCTTCCCAATTCCCTTACGATTAGGTGGAAGAGCAGGCCGTGTGGTCTGAACCTCAAGAGCCAAAAGGCATAAAATTCACAAGCTGAACACGTAGCTTTTTTTTTTTTTTGCTTTTGCACTCTGCACAAAAAGGGGGAGAAGAATCATTGTACCCTTTTGACTCGTAAGCAAGACCCGACACTACATGAACAACAGTACGGCAGATTGGAATAAACAGTCTCGACTTCGAGGTGGCTAAAATTCTCATAGCCTTCCTTCACCAAGCATCCAGTAGATCAAGAGGTAGCCACCGATTGGCCCTTCGACGAATGCCACGAGCAACAGCTGGTCGCGAGGAAGGGGTTGAGGAATAGATACTCCAACACAACTAGAGTTCTTTATATCTCATATAAATAACTCTAGAGCGCTAGAGTCCTGTATATGTATAGAGATGACAAGTCGAACGAAATTCCAAGGAGTCATCAAAGAGCAAAGTAGGGGGACCAAAATGGCCGCCATTGGTTTTGTTTACATTGGTTTCCCATGAGAAAGTAAAATGAAATTAGTGATGACGATTCAGTGAAAATGTTAAAATTAGTTTAGGAAAACGGATTTATCTATTTCGGTTGAATCAAGTAGCCAGACAACACTAATCTATCCTAACTCCGAACGTAACTCTCAGGGCAAGGAGACCAATATGACTGTCATCTAACCGTTCGCGCCGTTATGGTGGTGGCGGGTGTTTCAGCTGACGCGACGTCCATGTCGCTTCCATCTCATATAAGCAACACTAGAGCGCCACGACTCTCCCTTTTACTTGGACGTACAAACAAATATAAACCCAACAGCCTTACGCGCCGCTTGTCTGGAGGGGAAAACGTTGAGAGATGTCTCTGTCTCTCTCGCTCATCGTCTTAGGTGGGGGGGGTGGAGGACTCGATTCCCCTCTGCTGACTACTGACTGCTACTCACAAGTCGTCGCACAGTAACCCCCTCCAACTTGCTATTGCAGCTTACCTACATAAGGAGATAGGATGTAGTATGATCCGCAAACTGTGACTGGGCCTCCTGATGGAGTGGGATGATCGCTCTTCGACGTACACACTGTCGTTCGTCGCACTCAGCGAGGAAATGCGGAAGGTGCGCGTCGGATTAGTAGATCCTTCGCTCTGAATGGCAAATGTTTTCGGAATAGAGTTCACTTTCCTCTTTCACTTTCGAGACTCGGCAGCCAGAACGGGAGTTATGTATCGCCGGTTATAAGGATATTGTTAGTTGGTGGGTTGCGTAGCTGGGTGTACCAACATGGAGGGTTAGTAGAAGTGATTAATAATTGTTAGAGTTATTGATACTAGGAGCAGTAGGAGGTTGATAGAAGGAGGGGGGGGTCGCTTTTCAGTAGTCACAGGTACGTGAACTGGGACGTTAACGTGAAAAGTTACAAATTTCTTCTGGCCCCGCCGGGAATTGAACCCGCGATGACTTAGTGGTGAGCAAGCGCGCTTACACCGTAGCCATCGGAGGGGAAATGCACATTATGTCATGGATCTTCAAGAGTTTCTTTATTGTAATTATTTTTCAACTAGAAGACTCTGCCACACTACACACGTTTTTGTTGTCACGATTCGGTTTGCTTTTTGTTATTATACATTGTGGACAAAAAAGGCATGTTTTAAGTATTAAAATCATAGAAACAGCTCCATGAAAAAAACTGAAGGAAAAAAAACCGAAGATCAAGGATATGCTATATATAATACGTTAGCCAATTCTGCCTGACTTTGCACGGGAATTTTTCTTATGATGCGATTCACACTTCAAGACAGAAATATGTTTTTATATATAAAAAAAGGAGGTGATATCTGAATTAGTTCGTGAGATATAATAATTATGTGTTTCGACATCAACTGATAAACTTTCAGAGAGTGTACATAGTTTTCCTTGAGAGTCTTTCACACAATAGGTTCAGACCTTAATCAAGAGAGAATCGTCAGAGACGGAAATATAATGCGGAATTTCTCATATTTTCCGAAAATATTACGCAGTTTCTCTTGGTGGTTTCAATCAGCTGTAGTTGGTCACGTGCTTGTATCGGGTCTCCCTCCCTTTCTCCCTATTCCACCAATAAGAGGTGAACATCGAGTAACAGTTGGTGCCGAAGAGGCTATGAGAATTTGTGCACCCATACGAGTCCATACAAATATATAAATGCGTAACGCGAAAGCATGTTTGTCTGTTTGTTACTTAATCACGATTAAACCACTGAATAGATAGTGATGAAATTTGGCAAGGATATAGTTAAGATGTCCGGAATGAACATAGACTAACTTTTATTTAAAAAATGCTTGAAAAGATAGGTAGAAAATGATTTTGACCGTAAATGTCGATGAAATCGGGAAAAAGAGAGGTATATTCGCTTTCGATGCCTAAACGATTAGAGATAGGGGACAACCATGAATGACAATATTGTTCGCCTCAAAGAGTTCTACAAAACAGTCCGCGACAGCATATGTCTATCTACAAAGGTCTACCTACATTATTGAAGAAACGTTATTAAAATTAGGAGTGTTAAAATACATAAATTTAAGAGAATAATTTAGGGAGGAAAAAATCAATCATCATCAAATTTAATGAATTATTTGCTTTGTGCATTTAACAAAGATAAATAACGTCTTTAAATCGTAAAATTTGGACGAATAGTTTAGATTTTACAAGAATTTTAATGGTGCAGCCGCGTCGTGCATCGGAAGCGAAAATTTGATCGGCGCTGCTCCCGCGTGTAGTGTTTGCAGTAAACTTTTGTATTAAATTAGTATTATTATGAAATTAGGAGGCGATACATGTTTTCGAAAACCAGCAAGTAAAAATATTGTGATCTTATAACAGATTTTATTTTTTTCCCGAGTAAGATGAAAACAAGTCTACGAAAAAGCAACTCCCGAGCAACGCGGGGTAATCAGCTAGTAGCAAATACAGCTGTTTTGAGAAACAACGTGCTCTAAAGTTGTGGACACGGCTGAATTAAATGAAGGTCTCTTACAATAGCAAGACATGGACGTTTTGTCCGAACGGCAACACTGCTTACTACACAACGTTCGGTGCAAATTACCATCATACGTTCATTGAAACCGCTTACATTAATTCCGTGTTAAGCTGAAGAACCAGCTATTTTTTAGAAGCGATCGCTACCTATGGGAGATAAGGTTTAGTTTCCGACGGAATCACGTCGATTTTTTCAGTGAAGCTGATGACGGTATATGTATTTCCTACAAAGGTGAGCGCAATCTGTAATTATTGTGATTTCCTTCCTATTTTCTGTAGGATTTCTTTGCTGTTCTCTTACGCGTTTGGGTAGATGTGTTCTAATGTGTGGTGTACCGCAACAAATGGCAATCCAAACGACCACGGGGCAAATCGTCTACGAATGTGTGTGTGGTGGGGCTGTCCAACGATCCAAAAGATGGATCAATTTTCGGTATGGGGGGTCCATTGAATTCAGGGGATTATTTCGCGATCTTTAAGCCCCAAAGCGTCTCTATTTGTTATTGTTTATCTTCGTGAATAACCTCATCTTCATTTTTTCCATTGAAGTATTTGTAAATGGGAAATGTAGCGTGCTATTGAAGCTTATCTACATGGAAGGCTATTGTTAGTAGGTGAGACGGTTAGCAGTGTTTACCAACAATTTGGCTCACGTGGAGGGGTTAGTAGAAGTAGTTAGTAATAGTTAGAGTTATTGATAGTAGGAGGAGTTGGATAGCGGAAGAAAGGTTCGCTTTTCAGAAGTCGCAGCTATGTGAACTGGAACATTAATGTGAAAAGCTTCAAAGCCACCGAGAATTGAACCCGGGATGACTTGGTGATGAGCAAGAACGCTACCACCTACGTCACGGGGGAGGGGGGTGGCTTCCCATCTTCATGGACATAATTTGAAATGAACTTCTGCATACCAATGATAAGCCTCTGACCTTAATGGAAACTAATCACGATGGTGACTAATAATTTGATCAGTAAAATAAGTCCTTTTGCATTTATACATGAAGCTTTCCACTCATTAAACAGTAAGAATATGTAAATTCCACATATTGGCTTTTAGATATGTCATTCAGCAACATTCATACACAAAACAAGTTGATAACCTTATAGCTCAGGGGACATGGCGAAAATAATTCACTATGTCGTCGTTAGCGCGAGCGATAAAAACATAAAATCATTTCTGACCCATTGCACCCATGAAACTATGAAATATCGGAAAACCCAAAGAATCGTTTCTAGACAATTATTTTTACCATTTTAGCATACAAAAATCAAGATGATATCTCGATTAATTCGTGAAAAATTGTGAAAATAGCGTCTCTATAAGATTAGATTCAGTCTCATTTCGTACATAAATGGTTATCTAGTTTTACAAATGTTGCAATTCACATCTCTGCAGACCAAAAAACTATTGTTTGAACCATTTCTAATAAATAATAAATTTATTGTCACAAAACAGTACCACGTGGAGGACAATAAATTTATTGTCACAAAACAGACCACGTGGAGGACAATAAACTAATTTACTCTCCGGAAGCAAGCAAGGGACCACCCCATCAATTCCGATCAAGAGCCCAAAGGCTAAACTTTAAATTCTAAACTTTTAAAATTTATTCGTTTATGACTCGAAAACACATTTTTTTCCTCTTTCGCCTTTTGAGAATTAGGATTTCGAAAAACCCTTTCTCAGTTGGTTACGATACAAGAGGCAACTATTATCCAAATTCCGGTTTTTTTCTAGCTGTTGTAGTACTTGCTAATTTTTTTAAATTGTATTTGTAAATGGGAAATGTAGCGTGCTAATGAAGCTTATCTACATGGGGCGATAGGAAGTGGATGGTAGGGCTATTGGTAGTAGATGGGCCAGTTAGCTGGGTTCAACAACAACTTGGCCCACGTGGAGGGTTAGCAGGAGTAGTTAGTAATAGTTAGAATTAGTGATACTAGGAGCAGTAGGAGGTGGGTAGAAGGAGGGTTTGCTTTTCAGTAGTCACAGCTATATGAACTGGGACATTGCAGCGAAAAGTTAAAATGTTTTTCGGTCCCGCCGGGAATTGAACCCGGGATGACTCGTGGGAAGCAAGCATGCTAGTCCCGAGCCACCGGAGTAGCTGTTTATACTCTTCGTTGATGAATAAGTCAGTATGAATAGAGATTTCCTCCTGTTTTCTTTGGGGTACTTGTATATGAATTCATGGAAGGCTTCTGTGCTCGTTTTCTAAGAGGAAAATATATGTCAGCATATTTTTGCCATCAATTTATTCGCGAATTCGTCTAGAAATCCGCTTACTGTGATTACCAGATCATAAACCCAAGGAGCTGCTACATTAATGAAATCTCAGGGTTTCATTCGAATTTAAACTATCTCACCTTTGAGAATGTTGTTTTTCCGCATCGGACTTGAGACCTGGCTTTAAAATCCTCAACGTGGGACTTCTATGCGATAGTGTTCTATGCTAAACCCGGCTCTGGTCTTTGTAAGATAAACACACATCATCGATATAAAATTAATGTTTAGGAACAAGACGCTAAAAGCCAAGTCATAGTCAATTCATTCACTGGGCGCACCCACGCTGAGGGCTAAAGAACCCTTTAAGCCTCAAATCAAGAACTTTTCTGCGAGAAGAAAAATTAACTAGCTCAATGAAATTAATTTCACATGTTTGCCATTGAAATGGTTAAAGATTCAGTTTTCAGGTCTGCAGAGACGTAAAAATTCAGCATTTTAAAATCTACCTCACCAGAACTTAGAAAATGGATCTGAATATAATCTTACAAAGCATCGCTAACAATAAAGGCAGCAGCTGTTTCTTTCGCTCCCGATTCCGATTCGTTAAATACATATAAAATACTTACATCTACTATTATCATTGATGCATTATTATTATTAAATGATCTCCTTCAGTGGTCGAAAAGAGTAATGCATCCTTTGATGTCGAATACGGAACAATTAATTTTTGTTCATTGGCTCCGAATGTATTCTACTCAGGGGCGCACCCACCAAAATGGACGAATAGGACCAAACTACCCCCAACCCCAAAAAAGTAGCTACAATTTAAAAAATATTAAGTCAAAAGTAAAAGCATAACAATACATAGGATATAACTATAAACATGTTTTCGGTCATTTTAATGTATCTTTACATAACCATCATAAATCCACAGCAATCAATTTGATGACCAAAAACAAAATCCTGGGTGCTCTGCTGCTTCTGCTAGGAAGATTAGTTTTTGTTAAGTTTTAGGTTGAAAAACAAATGTAACAAAATTTTAAAGAAACAACCACCATATCTGACATCAAAATAGTATTAGTAATGACTGTGAATAAAGAAACCAGTGGGATAACTATCCAAGTAGGGGTTCCCGGAAAAAATGTAGCTTGGGGCCCCTCAGTGGCCGTTGTTACAGTGTTTTAATATATTTAAATTTATGAATTTTTATGTGAGAAATACCACATATCTTAGTAATGTTTAGTAATTTAATTTAATAATATTTACATACTGTATAATTTTAATGCGGTAATTGTACAAAAAACAAAAAAACAATGAAACATTTATATTTTCATACTATGTACTTTCGTTTCAGCAAATGTTGTAACTAACTGATCTAATCTGCTTCTTAAATCATTTGTTTCCACACATTTGATGGATAGAACACTTAAACTGCTTAATTTATCTTGAATTTTTCAAGTAATTTTTAACGAATTACTTCAATGACAGGAAGTAATTTTTTGAAAATGACCATTCTGCAACTGCAACTGTAACCGGCATAGTTAAAATATCATGACAACTGTACACACATTTTGGAAAACTGGCCAATAGCGTAAAATGATCAATACGTAAAAATTGAATCTATGAAAAGAGTTTGTTGATTAATTATGGCTAGATTAAGTAAAATTATTTTTTAATTACCAAACTCTCTTGTTTGAATAATATTTTTTTCTTCACACCGGTTAAAAGCTATGAAGAAGGTCCCCTATAGCTTCCAGAAGTAAGGGGCCCCATGATACTGGGGGCTCCCTAGCAATGTCCGGGTGTACAGGGTGCTAGGTGCACTGAAAGAAACTGTACTTATGAGGAAAAGAATGAAAAAAATTGTTTCTGACACTGCATGTGTGCTAGCAGTAAAAAATAATAATAAAACCATAAAGAGTTCAGTATTATTGCTTTTATACATTTTAAAAACCACTTTATTCAGCTGGATGAAGTATTTTGAAACACCCATCAGAACAGTTAAGTAACCCAAAAATACTTTTACATATCTAATTTTAATCGTCTTCAAATGGATATAACGTGTTTTTTTATGTTCTACCTCTTCATGTACATCAAAATACATAACCTCATAATCTTCTTAAATTACATTCTTATTTTTACAATTATTAGCATATTGCTCAATTAAGACAGTCACTTAAGCAATCCATTTGTCTATGAAACAGGGGCGGATACAGTCTAATATTTTATAATAATAATATAATCTTGAGTATAGTATGTTCCAGAAAACATCCCAACCTCAGGGCAAATTTTAAAATTCTAAAGCAAATTGTAAGTTTAGGTCATCTAAGTGTTAATTAATGTGCGGTTCGGCACAGTAACGTCCTATTTCCGAGATAATTTTAAACCTTTTTGCGACAGGGGAAAGTGATAGATGGAAAACTTTTATTGTGATTAAAGATGCAAAAATTTTATTTAACTTTTTAATTTAATTTTTCAATGACAGGAACAAAATTACTGGTGAAATATGGCGCTGAGGCTGCAGTTTTTGAAACATGAAGTGCAAGTGCTGTATACGGCTGAGGTGTGAAAACACGGTTAATATTTTCTCTTTATACACAACGTCGAGTTACGATGACACACGTTCGTGTAGTAGATTTTATACTTTCGTTCGCGTCCTATCCAGTAGTTCATTCTTCCGCCACGGGCTGGTGACAGTGAACAACGTACTACTAATATTGATAGATAATACTGATCAATTAATGATGGAGTGCTCTTAAATTAATATAATTTATGTGGAAGATTTTTATTTATCTGTACTCATCATGGCAGCAGTGTGCTTATGAGAACCCTCGTTTGATCACAAATGCTACAGCATCGCAAAGCGTTGCCGAGCAGCTATCCGCTAAAACCAGCTCGTAGACCTCCGAAGACGACTCTCTTCCCACGAGCGTATCATCTGTCATTCACATCGACACCTACTCTCACAACCATAATGACACCACCATCGCCGCTACTGCGACTTTGTCAAACTGGGTGTGGCACGTTATGCGTTGTTAAATCGTTTCTACAATTATATTGCAGTACTTAATACTGATTAAAAATCGTTCAAACGCGTCAATGTCTTTGAAAATCATAAACGCTTTTCTGCGACAAGAAACTCGTTCTCTATGGGATTTTTAGGACGGGTCTTGACCCCTTGTATCCGCGCCTGTTATGAAAGAGATAGTTATAGAATAAAAAGAAAACTTGTTAAGTCTGCCATATATATAAAATGGCGTGTACCGTCCCCAACAGGATTGTATCCTTGGGATGTTAACTTAACAAGTCCAAGGAATATGTAAAATGAGTTGGTTTAAGTTGGTATTTTGTTGAAATAAAAATCTGTAATTATTATATTTGTACTTAAAAAAAGGATTAATGAAGAACATTCATTCATTTAGACAAATTATTGTTTTTTGAGGGTGTTTTCTGTGATATTAATGGCAATGAAGGTAATAATAAGAAATAATTATGATCATTTAATTGGCTTTTTATAAGCTTGGAACAGTACAAGTTTTAAAGTCTTCAGGGGAGGTATATAATCATTTTGCCATCTTAAAAAAAAAACTGTGTAAGAATTATTTTTTGTTCCAGGTTGTTTGTATGTCATAGGATGTGCCCTGATAGTTTACTTCATTGATAAAGAATATGCCAAGTACATCGATCCTGTTTTATCCATAGTATCTGCTATAACATTGCTTATTTTAAGCTACCCATATAGTGAGTATAAAAGTAATGATATATCTATCCTCACTTCTTATATGTTATTTTCATTAAGTAAAAGTAAGTTTTAATATATTTATATATTTCTTTTTGTACCTGCCCATGCACAGATAACAAGATAATCTTTGTGGTAGGTAGGGTATATATATAAAACTGCTTTAAGATTAATTATGTTATGTTGAATGAAAATGGGAGACGGGACTGAGATTCGAACACGGGACCTCGAGCTTAACGCGCTCATGCGCTTACCAACTGTGCCATCCCGTACGCTTCCCGGCCCAGTCTACCATGAACTTGTGCAAGTCAAAAACCTCTGTTACCTGGCAGATTAATTAATTAATCTGTTACCTGGCAGTGAGGTTCACTGAAATTTAAGAAATTTCTATGTGATTTATGGTTAATAAATTAAATTTAAAATACTAGTTAAGGAGTGAAGAAAAACATTGACTCTTTGAAACCATTAAAACCAAAATTATAGCTTGAGATTGTAATAGTTGAGAAGAGTAAAGTGAGAGAAAATTTGTTTATTACACTCATTAATTGTGATACGTAGTAAAATTTCCCCTTGTTTCATTCAATAATTTATTTATTTTGGAATCATTTGAGAACAAGAAACAAATAAAGTATAAAATGTTTTCAGTGCGTGAATCTGGGAGTATTCTTCTGCAAACAATTCCTGACACAATCAACATCGACTCTCTTCGAACGGAACTACTCAAGGCATTCCCTGACATCCTGAATGTTCATGACCTTCACGTCTGGAGACTCACTGCCTCGCGAGTATTTTCTACGGCCCATATAATTTTCCTCAATAACAAGGTATGAGACATGTTCGTAGTACCTTGTGATGTACTGTCTGTTGGTATAAGTGTTCTGGACAATAGCTGAAGATGGGAATAAATTATGTCCTGAAGAAAAACAAATACTCACTCTCTGAGTCCAACAAAGTTATGAAACTTTTACAAAAATTAAAATGATTTTTCATTCCAAGTTGAAAATGACAATGAGCCATGAGTGGAACCCAGGATATGGTGCTCCAGTCACTGGGGTGTTGACCACTACTCTGTTCGTCCACCTAATTATGATCACCACAGCAATGGGGTTTCAGTATAAAATGCACCTGTAACTGTAAAAAACACCTGCACTGTAAAATGATCAATTTTATAGAAAAATTTCATGTAGCTACACATGTTTAAGTATAAACTAAAAATCACTAAAACTTACTTTAGTTTCAACAAACAATTGAAAAATAAGGTAATTAAATTAAAAAGTATTCCAAGAAAATTTCTATGACATTACAGTACAATTTCCAAAATAATGTAATTTGATGACTTCATCTACTCAAGCTATAAGACATTTTAAATTCATTGAAATCAGAGGCTAACAAACTTGAGAAATATAAAGATTAACTATCTTTGTACTTTTAATTTTTTATGCGTTTTTTAATATTAAACAAATGATAATGAAAATTTTTACATTTTTCAAATATTAACAATTGTCACTCATTCCGTAGTTACAAGTAATAAAAACACACACCATGTTTATGCCATTAAAATTTAATCACATGTTGTGTATATTGGTAATCAAAATCTTAAAGCTTAATTGTGTGAAAATCGTAAAGCTTAATTTTGTTTTTCCGGCGGGGGGTGGGTGTCTTTGGGCTCGTCAACATCACGAGTCATGGTAAATACTAACCAAGTTCATAAGGAATTTAAGATAACACCGCAAAATTTGACCACTTTCTATCTTCTTGATATAGATAGCTAACAATATTTGGATATTTCTAAATAAAATCATCTTTATTTCAATATAATAACTAGGTTTTACTTATTTTTTGAAATTGTCATTGTCAGGGTTATCTTAAAAATATCTTAAATGTTGCACTAAAATTACAAAATCTGAAGTAAGTTAAATATAATTTAATTAATTAATTAATAATATAAGCTGTATTTATTGTTGATGAAGTTAAAAATTATACCATTGTATAGTATTTTGTATTTTCATTCTTTATGTTGCATTGCATCACATAATATGGAGTGGTTTTGTTTTTCTCTTCAGGATTATTCAAGAATTACAAAGGAAATTACAGATTTTTTCCTTAGCCAAGGAATAACTCAGGTTACCATTCAACCTGAATTTTTTCAGGTAATATCAATTATATTTATTCACATTTTTTATTATATATTTTGTAAAGTATTGATTCAAATAGGTTAGGTGTCTCAATAAGTTTCTTCCACGGCAAAATCTTTTCAACCATTAAAACTTGTGTTTGTTTAAATTATTTCTTTAAAAAGCTTTACCTAGTATCACGATAAAAAGTATTAGACAATAAATTTAAATTCATTTACTTCATTGATTGCTTTGAATTTTATTTTACAAAACTTGTTTTAATTTAATCAGTGAAATTTATTTCCTTACGATTTTTTCAAATAATAACTTCAACTTATGTGAACTATTTCATCTGAACATATTTCAATGAAGAAACGAATGTCAGCATCTTATGGTTAGAACCAAATTTTAAATATTACGTATGTTTTAAGCATAAATATTGCACTTCAAAATATAATTACTTTTCAGGCAGAAAATGGGAATGGAATAGTTGCTATTCCCAACATAAATGATGACCAGTGCCTTGTTCCCTGTTTGGGGGATGGGTGTTACATTTTGCATTGTTGTGCTAACAGTGGCATAAAATTATCTTCAGTGGTAGTCAATCCTGCAGATTCTCAGAAACAGAAGGTAAATCACTCTATGTTTACCTGAACTTCTTTACTCATACTTATTGCAAAGGCACCAAGTTTCTCTTGCTAACTCTCTTTATACATGCTGTAAAAACCAAGCATTGCAAATATTTCAAAATTATGTTTTGATCTTTATATTGATAAAAAAAAATTGAAAGGGGAAAATTTTAATTGAGAGATACCAAACTTAACCATGATTAGAGTAAATCAAGAAGGCTTTCTGTCAAAATATGACATTATAACAAAAGTTGATTATAATTTAGTGAAACATCATTTATGCAGTATTTTATTACTCTACAGAAAGTCAAAACACCTTGGCAAGAACTGTAAAATTTGGGAGTACCTAAAGTAATTTATTTATTTTTTTCCTTTTTAATGATTATTCAAACCTAAGGAGTTTTCTACATTTAGTCCCCAAGGAGACCTTAACATGTTTTCATACATTTTCTTTGTCATATAATGTTTCATTTTAATAACTAAATATAAATTTTAATGTGGACCAAATATTTCTAATACCACATACAAATAGTTTTTAATTCAAATTTATGTAATATTAATAGAACATGTAATGTCAAGTCAGCGTGCTCAACATCTTCCAAGCAGGTAGAGGGGTCATGTAAAATTTTATGAAAACAATTGATGATAATTTAATATTTGACAAGATAATATTCAGGAGATGAGGGGAAACTCTCAACAACTATTGAAATAAAATAATTTTTTGAATGAGGCTTTATATTATTATTGCATCATTAAACACTGCACTAAATGTGATTAGTACTAGATTCATCATTATTAGACCCCACACTGAGTTTGTTTCATTTTAATTGATTATAAGGATTCAGTTAATAAATGAAATAAAACAATTTGCTTTTTTAAATTGTTTTTAAAGTGATTTACTAAATCAAATAGAAAAATCAAAATATTTAAGACACGACAATGAATGTCTTCTACATTGCATTACAGAAAAGCTTTTTCAAAAGTCTAGATGAGATGTGCCATTCCTGTGAAGAGATATGTTTGCATAAGTTTCTCTGGGTTTTATATTATTGTTTGTTGTTGTTGTTTTATTTTTCCTTTATTTATTTCTTCTCTTTTTTAAGACGGGGTACGAGTTCACATTTGAACTCAACTATCTTTAAGTCATTTTGAAAATTTGGTAGAAATGTGAATAAATGGCTGGATTTTCAATTTATTTGTGTGTGTGGGAGTAAACAGTAATTTCACCAAAAATTAATTGGAGTTAACGTTTAAGTCATTTGCCCTTTAATTTGTTCAACTATTGATTCCACATTGTTAAGAAGTTTAGAATGGGAAATTAACAATATTTTAAAACAATAAAAAATCTTCAAAGTCTTTACCACTGCTATCAGTTGCAATCTTCAGACATTTTAAGCTTTTGACCTGGAGATGTATACAGGATTTTTAAGTTCAATGAAATATTACTTACTTTCAAAAAATTAAAATGTTCCAATTGTCTATGTGTTTCTGGATCTTTCTCAAAACATGTTTATATTTTAAAATATCTGGAATTGCCCACCTCTTTCGGAATCTCGTGAATTTGAAGTAAACTGAAATTATTTTGCCCGTCAGTATTGAAAGCTATGATATTGTTCATGCGGGAAAGACCACTGTTATATAAGGAAAATAATTGAAATCAATAATAAGGAAAATAATTGAAATTTAGATGACTAGAAGCTTATAACCAGGTTATAAGCTTTACTAGCTCAAAAGTTGATCCAACATTGATGATCACACTATGAAACATTTCTGACTATGTCATAAGTACTTTTTTTAAATTCTAACCTTTTTGGCTACCTTGATTACAACAGTCATTTCAACGTTTCTCTTTCTACATGTCTCGTTACCATTAGGCAGCGTCATTTAGTTGTTTATGTTTCTGTTCCCGCCCCGAGGAGGCAGGTGCAGATCTTCTGTTTGCCTTATTATCTGTTGATTGTATCCCGTATTTGTCCCAACTTTGTTATGAATTCTAAATGTTCTTCACAATCTTCTTTAGTTTGCAATAAATTTTCAAAATTTTCTGTTGGGAAAAGTCCTTTTCTAATGAGTTTTGTTATGTACTATCTCTGCATACATTTCACAAATCCATACTATAGTCTCTGCGTACCTGAACTAACATTTCTGTTGAATAATGCTTTTTAGAATGAGAAGATGAACGAGGGAGCCAAGAAGGATGCAGAAACCCAGCCAATGAATCCTGTTAGGGGTAATGTACATCTTATCAAAAACATTACAAAAAGCAATGGGATAGAAGAATCTCCTGACAATGAGGAAGAAAACATTAAGCCTTTGCAAGAGGTCCTTAATTCTGGTGCAGTGATTTCAATTGAACATATTTCCACAATCGAAGATAACCTTGGTTCTGACACAGAAAATGTAGTCGCTTCTTGTAACATAAGAGAACAAGAAAATTCAGATTCTGCATTTCAAGAACCTGAAGCTATGGTAGAAGAAACACACCATGGAAATGTAGATAATGAATCATGCATTACTGTTTCTGACTGTGCATCAGAACATGAAGTAGATAAAGATTCATCGAACCAAGAAAAACATGAAACTGAGGTCAAATCAAAAATTTGTTCAAAAAGAAAAAAAACAGAGAAGAAAAATGATTGTCAAGTAAAAAGAGATGATTTGAGGTAAACTCTTAACATCAAAAATTGTGCTCTATATAAGAGCCTGCTGCAAATCCATACTGATTTTCTGAAGCAGGCTTTTTTATACTTAAGAGCACCAGAAAAAGAATCAGTAAGGATGTGAAGCTGGAGAATCTGCTTAATTATGAGAGTCAGAGTTTACAGGATTTTGTGAAGACAAGATCACAGAGAAATTAACAGGATGAGTGAGTGTGTATTTTTGTTCTTCACAAAATTTTTATAGAAACAAGTTTTACCGACTCACTAAAAATGTACCTGATTTCATACAAAGTGTATAACATGATTAAACTGTATATATTTTGTATAATATTTACTGCTCAATTAAAGGTTTTCATTAAATATAAATTCATTACAACTCCTTTAACATTTAAAAACTCCAACTCCTTTAACATTTGACACCTCCAAAAAACATTTATGTTTTAACCTCGGCCTTTAAATTTTATATAATGCACTATTATAAAACTTCAAGCTAAGATGAAAAATTATGATTTTACATAATAAACATATAAAATTAACTATGTTTTTGCCAAGAAAAATGAAGACAAAATAGTTAACTTTTTACCTAAAATTCATAGTGTTTTGATTATTTTATTGTATTTATCTAAACTCTTTAACTTTGTTCTACTTATACGTAAATAATCTGGTTTGTTTGTTCTAGAAAATTGTATCGGAGTTATCTGTTCATACCTATTGAACATACTTAACTGGTTATACTAATTTTTATTTTATTTGTAAATTTTCACTACTCAATCCTACAAGGTGGTAAAATTTTTAATCATTTAGACTGATACAAATACAACATAAAAGAAAGCAACTTTTTTTTTTCTTTTTCATAAAGTGCAGTCACCTGGTTATTACTGGAAGTCACAAACATAGAAATGGCAACAAAGAATAAACTACAAAAATTATTATTTTTTCTAATAGAAAAACTTTCTCAAGCTCCTATATGTCCAGATCTCTCTCTCTCTTTGTATAAGCAAACCTACACCCCAGAATAAGGATCTTTGAGGAGGTCCTTATCTTCAAGTCACGCAAAATCACTTTTGCTTGGCAACAAATGAATATCAATCACACCAGTCAATTAAAAATTAACTGAAATGAAATTTTATATTTATTTTGTAATAATTTCTCTTACTCTTAGATTTACTACTACAAAACAATTTCATAGTATATGTGTTCAAATTTGTGTTTATGTTATTCTGGCTGACCCATTTGGAGG
This sequence comes from Laupala kohalensis, assembly GCA_002313205.1. NCBI lineage: Eukaryota > Metazoa > Arthropoda > Insecta > Orthoptera > Trigonidiidae > Laupala > Laupala kohalensis. The sequence goes on along the minus strand of NNCF01129083.1, from coordinate 611,874 downwards.
CCTCTCTCAGGTGGACTGGTCTGGACCACCCCTACCTAGGTATGCTACTGATAAGTATACAACCCCTTCTACCATCAAGAAAGACAAAAAAAAACTTTACTGTCAGAAAAGCAGTTGCAAACTCTGTATGACCACGTGGGGGGGCAATAAACTAAGTTACTCTCGGGAGACAAGTAAGGGACCATCCCATCAATTCCGATCAAGAGTCCATAAGCAGTGGTGGATTTAATATTTATAAAAGAAATTATTTCATAAATACCTACTATTATCCATTTATTATTCAAAATAAATTGTAGATATTAGTGCAGTAAAAATTGGAGATTAATAAAACAAAAGTATTAATGACATTTCCCGGAAGGAAAAAAGGATAAAGGAAGGAAGGATGTAAATTTAAACCCTTCCAAGAACTTGTGGGAGAAACCCCTATCGATTTATGTATTTAAGTCATGGCATATACATAAAGATCAGACACTGTGCCAAAGGTCACATTTGTGAAGGAATCTAAAAAGGCATATCTGAGTTTGTAATTTTTGCCAAAGCATAACATTCAATCTGTTGGGTAGATTGTGTCTCGATTGGCTAGTACTATATTTGAGACATTCCAAAAGAAAGTGTTCCATGGTAAGTATTGTGTTCGCAGATTCTCACAGATAGGGGAAGGTTCACCTCGTAAGAGATGGCCATGGGTAAGATAGAAGTGGCCTAAACGAAAACGTGTAAGCATCACTTCTTTATGTCTGTTCGCACGGTATGCAAAAGGTCTTAACACAGTCTTTTTCCTTCCTCAACTTGAAGGTGCAAATTCCCATTCGGCTTGCCATGTCTTAAGAATAGACAACCTTACTGCAAGTTTTGTGTCTGACATGGGAATGATTGAAATGTCAGGAACTGCTTTCTGCATTCCCCGCTTCGCTGTCTCATCAGCTTCGTTACCAATAATACCCACATACCCGGGAACCCAACTATTTCAAAATTTTATGACTTATTACATTCCCCATTTGCATTACATACAATTAACTCACTTGTATAATTGTGGTTTAGAGACCGGGAATGGATCTAGCTAATTGGCTTTATTTGTTTAACTGAGGGAAGAGATAAAGGGTCCCTATCCTAAAAAAAACTTTCTAAACTACCTTCCTCAAATTGCAGATTAAGGTATTCCTATTCATTAATAATGACTAGTAATGTCCAAAATGGCAGTTACTATAAATAAACCTTAAATTTTGTATTTTAAATGTTCATATTTTCAGCATGTATTTCATAATTTCAGCATGTACAAGCAAGGCATCCCTGAAAATTTGTATTCAGTTTCATATTTACACAATTTAATTAAAGTGGTGATTCTCATGAAAACAATCAGGTATTGAAATTCTATCAAAAACCATTTTAAGTTTAAAATAATATATTTTTGAAATCTCCATTCAGTATTTTAAAAATTATAGTAAAATAATTTTTCAGAATTATCATGTTTAAAAATAATACTAATATATGAGTAGTTAGCAAGAAGGTAAATAGATTAACATATAATGATGGGTACTGAATTAATGTAAATGAATTTCTTTAAAGCTCCGTCTCCGCTGGAGCACCCGAAATATTTAAATTGTCTTTAAATTATTTTATTGTCCTCCACGTGGTCATACGCAGTTTGTACTGTTTTTTGACAATAAATTTATTATTATTATTTAGTTTATGGCAGATTTGAATTGATAAACTCTTTGAATCAAGATGATGTAGGCAATAATTGTCTTGGTGTCACATCAATTATACATGTTATTATGAAAAATGTTTGGATTAAGTCAATAAAATGTTTCTGTAAATAGTTAATAAAACTGATAATAAATAAATTGATTTTATTATTCTTAATACAATTTTTTTTTCTTCTTTTATTTGTGGTTTCTACTTTTTGCATTTTGAGTGTCCTTCTGTTGTAAAGATTATCTACATGTTTCTATCAGCTGTGTGATGTGAGAGTTAATGGATATCATTAAAAATTAAATTAACACATTTCTCAAATCACTTGTTTGCTTTACATAGTTACTCTGTTTACTCGATATTTGACATTGATTTAACAATTTCTTACCACCTACTGATTCTCCAGCAGTTCAGGACATGAATACAAATGCTCATAGATGGAAAAGGGCAAATAACTGTGGGGTCATGTCACCTAGCCAGAATGGAGTGCTAGCAAAATAACACACTGTATGGCTGTCACAAAAAGGTTTTTTTAGTCTTTCCAACAAAGGCTAGACTTGGGAGTAGAGGCGGGTGGTGCTGTGGATAGCTGCACTTGCGGCCAGAGCAGGAGGTCCCGGGTTCGAGTCCCAGTCCGTTGCAATTTTCACCCGAACACTCCCCCACGAGTCGGTACTCGGAAGTTGTGAGTTTAAAAAAGGTTATATTAGTTCTACCAGTTTCTTTCAATGTGCATTTTCATATTCTTACACACTAAAAAAATCTTTTTTATGATTATTTTATTTTGTAATATTATGGCTCACACAATAGCAGTTAAATTATGTTCATCGACTTATTGTTTTTTTTCTTTTTGCATTGTTTACCACGTTCTAGCAGTGATATCGACATGATATTATTGTTAATATTATGTATTGATGTGTTAATTTTGGTTTCAATATATTTTACTAATCATAACAAAGTAGAGGGGGTTTCTATTTAATTACAACAACAAAATACTAAGCAAGGGAACGTAAATAAGGCAGAGCTGTATCTCCATTGCAACCACGAAAAGTATTATTTAATGTAATGACACAATCATGGTACATCAGACAGCAAACAACAACCCTCAAAATAGAGTGCAATTCCCAGGAGGAAAATTTAATCCCTTGTCTCTTGATTTAAGTGAACCATCTTTTCAATTATTTCTAAACCCTTCACATGAAAATTTCCAGTAAATATGACTATTAATAGTAAATATACTTACTTAAATTTTATTTTTTGGTGTCTATACAACAAATAATCAAGAATTATTATATAAAAATAAATAAAAAAATTTCTTTTACAATTCTCTTGTCAAAACTACATATGGTTAGTTAGTTTAGTAGTAGAGTTTGAGATTCTGAATATGTTCTTTCTGGTTAACGATAATATTTCTTTTCTGTGTTTAATACGTAATATCTTGCACATTCACGCTCAATAGTGTAAATTCTAAATGGGTTCACCAACATGCATAAAACATTTTTTTCATTGAATTTCTTAATAAACAGTATTGGAACAAAAAATTCAAAAATGAAATAACACTTGTTAAATTGTGAAATTCTGAAAGAAAATAATTTATTTAGAAAGATCACACATTTGCTGTTAGGTTGACTTAAAGCATGAGCTCAGTGTAAATTAGCTAAAGATAGGGAAACATTTGAAGAAAAAGAATTCTCATAAAAAGAATTAGTGTGAATTTAAGCAAATATTACTGACAATTTATTTGTGATTTATCTTCAACAATAGAGAATTACTTCACATAAAAACATAACATAACATATATTTCCTAAAAACTGCCATCTCACTTGTACTCTTAACAGCTAATCAGAAAATGTATTTGCCAGCAATTTCAATCATTATCGTGTTTTAAAGTAAAGGATACTAATGGTACATAGCAAGAATAAGAAGCAAGAAACTTGAGTGTGAGGTACAAAGAAAACACACAGCATAACAGAAAACAGACTAAAACACACAACAGCAAAGATAATAATACATTTTTAATTCTAAGTAATGTATTAACATTAAACTCACTCAAATAATTTTAACAACTATTAACATGAGAACACAGTTTTTTGTAATTTGATACAATTAATAATCACATTTAAACAATATTATTTACAGATTTAGACTTTCAAAGTGCAGATGTCTTGAAAAACTAATTTGATCATATATTTTATCACAGAAGTTTCCCTCAGAGTTATAAGTGTAGGTCAGTAAAATTAATCATTTTCCAAAAAAATCACCAAAAATTAAATATATTATCACAGATATTATAATTTATCGAAGATTTTTTCCGGTATAAATCTCAAATAACTTTACAAAAGGCATAAAAGACTTGTTACCTTCTTAAAGTAAAATAAACATAAATCATGATAAGTTTTTAAGATTTTAAAAAACTTCATGTTCATATAATTAGTGTAAAAGCATCAAACATATTTTTTAGTACAACTACATAAAAGTTATTCAGCAAGTTAACAAAAACACTCTCCCACAATTAAAATTTATACAATTGGCTCAGTCATTCTGTTTTATCAGATCCCACAATTTTTTATGGCAACAACTCCTTTCGATGAATCATTTGAATGTTACATACATGTACAATAAGATAAACACAATTTTGTCCATTCTCATTTTAAAAGCAGGGGTCATTAAAATTTGCAGAACATGTCTTGCATATTTTCAAATGACCTTACTATATCGCAAAGTTAGGACAATAAAAAAGAAAAATTGTTTAACAGAAACTGTCGAGGCATGAGCAACTACTAAACATTTCGTCATTTTACATAAGTGATCCTTTATATACTTTCTGAAAGCCTGGTGATTAAGAGCAGCGCTATCCAACTAGTGACCTGAAAATTCTTTTTGCAGCCCATACATTTTACATTAAATTTTTATGAACTGACAGAACTAATAATAATTATAAACTAATGTGGCATGTCTGCGAGAAAATTGTGTACATAATTATATAAAATATAAACATTTTATAAGACCAAATATTAATTTTTCTTAAAAAATAAAGAAATATCCTAATTAATTTTTCCACCTTGAAATACAATACATTTTTGATGAGAATAAAAATATCAAGTTATAAATAAATATGACACATTAGTTTTATTTGTCAGGCAACATTGTGCCAAACCCCATTCTGTGCTGGACCAATCGATTGAAAGAATTTTTTTTAATGGGGCTTTAGGGCTCACCAACATGAAGGTAATTAGAGCCCATACAATGGAAAGTGTATAGAACATGACCAACAGGCTAAGATAAGCCGGACAGAGCTGATCTAGAGAATGTTTATTTTAGAAACATCACTTTGAATATAAAGCAAAAAACATACTACAATAATAATCACTATCCTGGAAGAAATATTAAGTCAGTTTAATTACAAGTAAGCAAAATGACCTCCTTTAGCTATAATCTGAAAAGAATACCATCAAAATATTACAGAAAAAATATCAACCTCCTTCAATAGACTCCTGATACAGCAGATTCTGTAAGTTGTCAATTGACACTGACATTAACGGGAGTTGGAACCCTATATAACAGCGCTGACCAACTTACCTTAGCCCGTGGGCCATTTTCCATACACTTTGAACAGCTGGCACGGAATGAGGTTTGGTAAAATGTTGCCTGACGAATAAAACTAATGTGTTATATTTATTTATTCTCATCAACAAATGTATATTAAGTTGGAAAAATTGAATAATATATTTCTTTATTTTTGTATATTTAGTATTATAAAAAATATTTTCATATTGTAATATATGACGGGGTATTTCCAAACAAAAAATGACCATTTTCTCTTGCCAGACATGTCACGTCAAATATTAGTTCTGACACCATAGATTTAGAACACGAAGTTGTGCCCTCCCATGTTTGTTGAAAAATTCTTTACTAAAATGTTCTTTAACTCCCAAGTCATAAAAAAACATTTTGCAGGCTGCATGCAGCCCACAGGCTACCAGTTGAACAGCACTGCTATATAACATTATGTAACAGTAATTTCTCCTTCCACTTACTGCATCACTCCCATCACGTGTAGGATCACATGAACAATGAGAAAAAGACCAAAAAAAAGATAATTATTTATATACATACTATAGTAACAATTGTGAGTACCAAGACTTGAATTGAATATTTTAATATTTTTTTTATTTAGAACTATGGTATTGCAGTTTAGTAAGGAAAAATTCTTACTAATTACTATTAAATGTACTAATATTTCAGGAGTTTATGTTTCCACACGACATGAAGAATGTTTTTGTTCCAATACAACACATTCCTACCTCCTGTTCTTGAGTACTACCTCCCAGAACCAAAGCTCTCAAAATACGCAATCAATAATAACTTAAAAGAACGTAATAGGTGACAGAATTCATGCAATACTAGCCCAGTTACAGGTGAGTAAACCCATTGCTTTGATTCACATGCACCAAGTACAAGAACTGCAGGTATCTAAGGAACATTAACACATGTGACTTTCCTATCCTTAGATATTGAGAATAGTCCCATTTATTTATACAAGCTTTTTTCAACTGTTAGAATAAGAGCTTGAATGTTTAGGTGTTAATAACACTAACATAGGCAGACAAAAGAACAATAAGGGACAGGAAAAAATACATTACATATTTTAAAATAGGTATTAATAAAAAGGCAAAATACATCATCACAATTTAAAATGGGTATAGAATAAAAAAAGGAAAAATACATCATAGGAACTATTGCAAGTGTTCAAGAAACACAGGATTCCTTCAGTATAGTTTCTACAGTACCAATTTGAGTAAATTTTCCTTGGATTGGGTGATGTGTCGTTCATGAATTAAAAATGTTTTTGGCTACTTCCAGTAATTTAATATAATGCTGTACATCTATAATTATTTTTCCCCATTAAAAAATAGGAAATTCCTTCTAACATTATAAATCAAAATAATTTTTTACATTTCTATACAAACTAAGCAAGACCTCACGGTCAGGAGCTAAGAATACCTGAACCTGCTTTCTGACAACAACCTGATAGTGGATGGATGTTCCTTACCGTCAAATTATTCCCTATGGGTATTTCAAATTTGAACAATCGGAATTAAAATTCTTGAAAGTAAATCCTTTCCCAAGTACTAAGTTTGTTTAGTTCACGGACCAATCTTAATATTTATGTATTATCTAGTAAACAGAGTTTTTCTTGCAAAAAATATGGTGCAACTGCCCAGTGTTGTCTTTGTTGAAATTTAATGTTCAACATTTTTGGTTTTTTTTCGTGATACTGATGTTTATTTCTATTAGTCCAATGAATAATTTCTCACAAAACTGTTAAACAAAAAATATAGGCATTTATAGATTTTAGTGAAGGTAAAGCAGGGAATTATAGATCAGAACACACCCTATCTAATATATTAAGACAGTCTATATATTTGAATGTGTGTATTTTTTGACATTTGTTTGGTATGTAAATCTATACTGCTTTATTATTATATATCAAAATTTGTGTCTGAAACACACTATACAAGTCAATATGGTATTTTAAATTTATACCTGCCTCTTGCAAGAGGAAATTCACATGTTTTTGTAAAAGCATTTTAGCGGGTTATAGCAATTCATAGAGTGTGGGTTTGGCATGTTATTTCTGTGGAGACGTCAACGAATAATTTTTTTATAACTCCTCATATTGAATTTATCAAAATTTGTGAAAAAGTTATGAAATATCCTAGACCAATTAGCTTACAGTAAAGTAACATATTTATTAAAGCTATGCCATGTATGGCATAATTGCTTGGGGTGCTGCAGTAAATACAAATTTTAAAAAATTATTGACAATGCATAATAAAATAGAGAAAATATTGCAGGAAAGTTACCAGACAAAATTACAATTCAACATAAGAGAGAAGTATATATTAGAGTTTTCAGCATCACTATACAACACTTCTATCTAAATTTTCAGAAAGTGAAATGTCTACTAGATTTAATAATCTATCCCTTCCTGAAGTAAAGAAGTTGGACAAAAATCACATCAATATACAGCTTCTTATTACTATAAGAAATTACAAGGTAAATAATTAACAACCAAAAATTTTAAAAAGAATGTTAGAAACCGCAGATAAAGACTTACATATAGAAGATGAATAATCTGTGTATATAATATTAGTCTGAAAATCACGTATTAAATATGAAAAATAAAAAAAGGGTTATAGAGCTTATGTTCTCTAGTCACAAAGTTTTAGCTCTTAAGTTTAGTTATGTAAATAAATATATTTTATATTTTTGTAATCCAGTCTGTATAGAGTCAGTATCTCAGTGGAATTGTGGTGTTATCTACAAACTTTGAATTCTATAAAATGGTTAAATACATAACAAAATAAAATTCAAATTCACAGGGGAGAATTAGTGAGAATTAGAATAAGGAAAAATATTTTAGAAACCAATCAAGAAAATTCCATCCACCACCAAGTTTAGTGAGTTTCCCCAGTGTTGCATACGGAAAAGAATGAACCAATATAGAAAGTATGAAAAAAAATTATCCAGTTTATTATGTTGTGAAGACATTACTGTATCTATTTCAATTAAACACTGAAGGAAGGATATCTCAACACAAACGTTGAAAGAAGTGCAAGACAGAAATCTAAGCTAGAAGTAAGAGGTTCTATGGAATATTGATTCAACATAATTTCAACAATTAACCCCTATACAAATACATTTCCTTATAAGAGGTTTCAAAGATTGCACGATAGCAGAGGTTCAAGCTCCATGCATTACTGGCTACAACATAGAGGGCAGCAATTCCATTTGATTTGATTCCCCAGGAAAGTCCTAGTATTAATAAAAACCTGTTCCTAACACACTTGTTTCTAAACAGTTTCTTCTTTGTTTTCACATAAGTGTATATACAAAAAATTATCAAAATCGAAGATAAACAGCTGTAGGTGCATCATTGAGACAAAGGATTAAAAATGTATTCATGGTGTAATATTTCAAGTTTTGATTTCCAAAATTGTATCTATACAAAACGCAGAGCACAAAATAACCTCATAATATACATAATCATTTAATAAAGAGAGATAAGTCAAGATATTTACTAAAAAAAATATTACATATACTACAAAAACTTTTCATTAAGATTTCCTTTAAACAAACATTATATTTTACGGTTACAGAAACAAGATCCTTATACTACCATCTTTGTACATATCATCAAGGGGCAAAGCCAACAAAAATTCATTCTTTTGTAATATTCAACATCTTAAGAGTTAAGGAATTTATTTTTATAATGAAAGTCATAATTAGATATGAACAAACAATACAGAGAAGTCTTACATTATGACAGTACCAAATGAAGCACACAAAATATTCACCAGTTCGTCTTAATATAATTGTTTCTTTGTTTACAAAATCATTGAGTATAAAAATAAGGAGAAGAGCGATAAAGAGAGACTACTGTTTCCAATTATCAACAACATTTTGAATTTGTTTTCAATTCTCAAGAGTAGCTTTCAAACAAATGGTACAAAATTTGAACTTTTTCCAATTTTTGTTCCATAAAACAATATTGGCACATTCAATTTTTATTCAGAATATTCCATGCGTAGAAAAGATCTATACATTACATAAAATACATACTAATTGAATATTTACTAAAATATATTAATTGTAATGTACTTTTATTTTAAAAGGATATAACGCAACTACGGTCTTAAACCAACACATTAATGACGTGAATGAGATGGGGAAGCCAAATCCATGAGGGAGTTACAAATTGCTTGGCTTATTTCCTGAGACTCCGGAGCTTCTGAAATTACCCACGTGTCATCTGTACTGTCTAAAGTTTCACGACAAATAGGGCACGTTTTATTGTTAACATTCCTAAAATGTGAAAGAGAGAACAAGGTTAAGATTACTCAAAATATGCAACATCAGGCACAAATAGCACAAAAATTGAAGAGTTTGTATAACAAACAATCATAAGTATGAAAAGGAGAAGAAATATAATCAAAGTTGGGACGGGAAGAAGAGGAGAGAAGAAACACACAACACATCGTCGCTTAAGAAACAACACAGTCTATATGACAAAAAGCAAGCTTTTCAGGAAAGCTGAAAAATAATAGAGAACATCGGCGGTTTTTATCATTTATTAATTAATTAATGGGGTGAACACCAATAAAATGTTATATACGAAGTTTTACAAATTAAGGTAGCGCAATACAATATTTATTAGTCATTCCATTCTAAATACTCATTCAAATTTCAGTACAATTTTAGAAACAATTTTCATACTATTTAAATTCATACCATAAATATCAAACCAGTTCAGATATTCTGTCAATAATACTCATCGTTAGACCAACTCTATAAATAGGTAACTTAAAGTATTGCATATTCATTCTATATACTCTCCCAGGTATACAAAATTTAATCTCTTCAAGTAATTCGGAGCAGTCTAAATGATTTCTTAATATTTTAAAAGAAAACATTAGATGAGCTCTATCCCTGGCTGACTCTTAGGTAGAAATTTGAAGTCTTTGTCTAATGCTTTATAATTATGATCAATAAATTGCATTGGTTCACCAATCTTTCCAGCAGCATATCTTAAATAAATATGATTCAAGGTTTCAACCTTTATTAGTAAATTTTCTTGGGGCTTCCAGATAGGTGAAGCGTACATCAGTACAGAATAAATATAAGAAAATTGGAGTTCTAAATATAGAAATGTTAGTAAATTTATTAGAAAATCTTTGTATGAAATATATCATTTTTCTTACTTTTAACTCCAAATATTCAATATGTGGTTTAAATGAAAGTTTTGAGTAAAAAATATTACCTAGATCTTTAATATGATCAACTACCTGTAAAGCATTTCCATTGATAGAATATAGTGCCTTGGGTCTACGCCTTCTACCAAATCTAATTGAAAAACACTTATTAGCATTACATTGTAAACCATTCAGTTCACACCACTGTACAAAGGAGTCCACATCCTTTTGTAATAACTGTAAATCATCATGGCTGTAAATAACTCTAAAAATGCTTGTATCATCCGCCAAAAATAATTCCTCACTATACTTAATGCTTTTTTGTGCATCATTTATAAAAATTATGAAAAAAATAGGCACTAGAAGAGTATCTTGCCCAACTCCTGATAAAACTTCAAATATTTCAGAAATAAAGCATTTTATTTAACAAATAGATGTCAGCCATTCAAAAAAGATTCAAACCATTTCAAAAGTATACCAATAATGTCATATACATTTTATTTTCTAATTAATAGACTAATATTAACCTTTTCAAATCCTCTAAGTCAGTACATACAGTTTCCACTATAGAACCATCATTTAAGTTAGAAACAATACAATCATTATATACAGTTAAATTGGTTACAGTAGATTTACCTGGTATAAAACCATGTTGTTGTTAAACCAGGTAATAAACATATATAAAAAAGGTTTTATTTTTATATAAGCTAAATACTCTAACATTATTTAAAATATTATATTTCTCATTAATGGTCTATAATTAGTAACATCTATTGCATCCCCACTTTTAAAAAAAGGTGACAAATAGGAAATCTTCCAAGAGGCTGGAACAACACCTAATTTGAATGACAGACTTAACAATTCCTTTAACCATTTTTTACAAGATTCAATACATCTAACAATAATTACCAAATTAATTTATTATAATAATAATTTAAATAATTATAATTAATTAATCATTATAAATATATAAACTTTATTGTCAAGAAAGTAATTACAAACTGTGTGTGACCACATGGGGAATAATAAACTAAGTTTTATTTAGCGCAACAAAGTTAGATTTAGTTATGTTTAGTGGGAAAATAACACATCAACTTAATCTGTTGTATTTTTGACATCGTGAGAACATGCTAAATGCATACGTTGCCATGGAGATACAAAACACACAATTTCCGAAAAAAATACCACCAAGGCGTTGTATCTTCAGCGACGACACACACAAATAGAGATAAATTCTAAGAAGATACAATAGTGAAAGAGGAAAATCACAAAAGATGCAAGATAAGAAACAAATAATTGGGGGAGAGAAAGAGAGAGACATAGGGAAAAGAATGCTTTATAAAAGGCTCTGAATCAGACAAGGAACAAAAACAATTATCCAATATTCTGATCTGAATTCTTACCACTGTTCTATGCATGGAAGACAGTAGCTGTGAGCACAGGGTAACATTACATCTGGTGTCCGCTCTAGACAAATACAGCACTCATTTAATCTTTCCCCAGGGGGCGAAGCGAGTTGATCCACTTCCTCAAACAACATGGTGGCTGTCAAATGTTTTAGACTCTTCTGATCATCAAAATCAGAACTAAAAGAATTATTCAAGACACTATCTTGGTTAGCACTTTCATGGGCACAACTATCCTGGGCTGCTACGAACTGGCAATGAAGAGTGTTGAATACCTGAAGCAGATATGTTATAAATGTATGGTCAAAAAAGGAAGTACCAACTCCGTTTGACCACAAGGAGGACAATAAACTAATTTACTCTCTGGAAGCAAGCAAGGGACCATTCCATCAATTCCGATCAAAGGTTCTAAGGCAGAGGCGGATTTAACATTTATCTGTTAAGCGTAAAAATTTATATTTACTTTCACTGTACAAACAGACACGTGAAAATAAGTGAGGTAGTTTTGTACAACTGATTTAATGTTCACTAATAATGTGTTTTAAAAATACCTTTAAGAATTCACTCAAATTTAGAAGTCTGTAGCTTTCAACTTTTCTCGATTCACGGTCCACTTTTACACAAGCTATTCTCACAGTCCCCTTCCAAAGTACAGTAGAATCTGTTCCCTTTTTGACAGCAAAAACTAGTACTTTCCCTGAAGGATCAGTGCAATGTTTTGACCTGTAGGATGAATATAAAATAGTAAGACATTTGCCTTTGAGAAAATTTTAATCTCAGCATCAAAGATAAATGTTGTTTAATTTAAATATTATTACTCACATGGTGTTCAAATCACTAATAAGCTTCTGGAACTCATCATACGTTAATGTTGCAATTTCAGTAATCATTCTAGCTTGACGACATATTTCCCCTTGAACATTCTCAACTGTTTCTGGGATGTGTTCCGTACTTGGCAACTGTCCCATAATTATTATTCTTGTTATTATTAAAATTAGCAACACTCCTCTGAGCTAAAAAAATGTAAGCCAAGTCCAATATTGACTGTAATTAATGCATAGTGAAGTAACAAACTAACTTTTGTGCCAACATTCTTTCTTAAGCATGTAACCACAATTCACAACACAAGGAAAATCACACTAGAACCACCATTGGGGTTAAGGGGAGGTACACAGCCCTAGAAGACTCATGGATGGAGTGGGAAAGGAGGATCATGTAAAAATGTTTAATCGAAAGAGATGGGTTTAATCCAGTCTTCGTGCCTTTCAGATAAACAGAGATATGATGCCGTATAATACAAGTTAGCATACACTGGGGTTGAATCCCTATCTCTCCTGAGAGTGAAGTGCTGTGCTACGCTCAGGCTACGCTAATTGAAGTTTCGATCGTTTTGTCTCTCTCACGGACAGATTTACGTTGCTTGTTCAAGAGTGGTTTCATCCAAGGATTAACTTCCTGCTGCTGGAGGTAACACTCAAAATGAGCAAACAATCAAGTTTTGTATTAAATGTGTATTATTGTGAATTTATAAAATTAGAATACTGTACGTATGTTGTTAAAAACCAGTAAGTATATAGATTTTACTTTTTTCCCGTAATGAAGATTAGTTTCTAAAAATTTCCAGGAGGTTATGCTGAGATCTTTTCAAGTTAACTCGGATTTTAATGCCATGGGGACTGTTGCGTATCAACCCAGAGTCCCTACTTCATCCCAAAAGGGCTTGAAGTATTTTTCTCCACCCTCCACGAGGACTGAAAATGGGAATACACGGCTTAGGATGTGTCACTATTGTATACCAAGTTTTGTTGAAATTGCTTCAAGCGTTCCAGAATTAGTATATTGGAACACGGACACTTATCCTCATGATAAATAAATTACCGTGTTTGCAGAAGTATTTTCATAGAGGAAACTTTATCTTGCAGCTTTAGACCGAGTCATGTCGCCAAGTCCCAGTCACACTCGTGCGGTGTCACTTTCAGTACCAGACAGTGCGATGTCGTCTAGCCTCCATGCCGCCTCCAACCACCTCCAACAGTTGACATTAGACCAACCGTCGATGCTCAGCGCGAACTCATTTTCAACTCTACTGCGCAGGTCACCGTGGCGCTACCTACTTCGATCTGGCGATCGAACTAACGATTTGTCACCCGAGTTAGTGCCTCCTGGATGTCGTGTTCAATATCAGACGAACAACTCAGGTTTCGCGCCTAGTCTCAGGTATACGCAAAACAAATGTGTATTGTGGGTGGCCTATACTCACGGCATATTACACTCCCATGCCATTTTCTTTTGGTTAGCATCTAGCAACCCACATCCCATAGGTGTCTTGCCCCAAAAGTGTTTTTCTTCACTTAGTAAGTTATGAATGTATCGCGTTTTGGTTGAAATTGCTCCAGGTGTTTCAGAGTTATGGTGGAACGTTTACATGATCATTTTCGGTCTCCATTTCGTAATATCGAGGTAATTTTTCACATTTACACCAAATAAACTGCTGAGCCTAATTGAAACGAAATTTCTGCTAATCTAAATATACCGAAACATTATTTTATCAGAAGTTGATGTTTATTGGTCTAAAAGTGAAAAACTACCTTGTAATGATAGGACGTCATTAACCAAATTCAGGGGTATAAAAATATTTTTAACACAGAATGGTTCCTTATTTTATTCGTAATTGTTCAAAGAATATCTCTTGAAAATTTGGTGCAAATTAATGCGATCTTCTTTTTCCTTCATCATCATCTTCTTCTTCTTCCCATTGTCTCTATAACCAAGTTCTGGGTGGGGGGAGCCTGTAACTCCCAAAGGGCACGTCCCCTGGGCGGCGGGTTGGGAAAAAACCCGCCAAGCTAGCTTGAAGGGTAGGAATGAAATAAAATGGAGGGCCAACCAGTACTCACCAACACATCTGGTAATCGTGGCGTTTTATATGCCAAATCCTTCCGAAAACATTATAAAGCAAACCTGAGAAATATAAATATCCCGGCAAGTCGAGTCACAAGCTTACATCTCGCATTGATATGTCAGTCAACCTCATGTTTCTGGGGGAGGCAAAAGGTCGATTGGGAGAAAAATTGATGCAATAGTTTTTAAGAAATCGTTTTATTTTGTATTTTTACAAAATTAATTGTTTCGTTCCAAAGCAACGCATTATAAAAGTTCCTGAAGGGTCTGTGACGATTGTGAGTACACCCACTTTATCCTCTGAAAGTCTGGAGTTATTGAGTCATCCTTTTTCTCGTGATGCGGGAACAAACAAATTAATCCACATTGTTATAATACCATCGAAAGAGCTTTCACTCAGTCAATGTAAAATAAACAGAGCCGTTACGTCAATATAGAGTTTACATTAGAACACATCCACCTTTGATGACTTAACAGAGGTGGCAAAAAGATAGCATTTTATTTATGATGTAATACAATTTTCATTTTGGCTCAGTAAATTTACAATGAAGCTACGTCAAATTTCACCTCACATTTTCTTATTTATTGGACATAAAACTTTTGTTTGTTTTTTTCCTCAATATTCTTAAATACTTCCGAAAATTACTTTCTTACAAATAAAACTTTCCATATTGTAAATACGTCTGTATAAATTTATATTACATCCATCCTAATATGTAAATGAGTAACGTGAAAGTGTGTGTTTGCTACCTGATCACGACTAAAGCACTGAACCATTCATGATAAAACTTGGCAAGACAATAGTTTAGATGTCCAGGATGAACATAGGCTAACTTTTATTTTTTAAATGTGTGATAAGAAAGATAGAAATTGTTTTTGGCAATTAATGTCGATAAAATTGAGTTATATTTGCTTACGCTATCTAAACATTTGGAGACAAGTAACAACTATAAATGGCAGTATTGTTTGCCTCAAAGAGCTCTACAGAAAATCTCCGACAGCGTATCAGCGACAGCAACCCAAAATCATCGAAAAAATCATTATTAAAAATGTAAGTTAAATTTGTTGGCAGTGCCCTTATTTACGACAACATGTATTAATAACGTATAAACACTTTAATCGTTCATACTTTTACATACGTTTCGGGGATGTATGTTCCCCCTCTTCAGATGTATTTTATATTTTCTACAAAAAACATATAGAAATTTTCAGGTATATCTCATCACTAATCTCCAGTACATTGGTACAAATATTCAACTTACATATGTGAGAAAGTACAAACCTGAAAGTTCTTATTAATTTAAAAATATAAGTGTTAAAAACAACTCAATTTATAGAGTAATTTGAGAAGGAAAACATCAATCTTCATTAAATTTAATGGATTATTTGTTTTGTGCATTTAACAAAGATAAAAATATCTTTAAATCGTAAAATTTCGACGAATAGTTTAGATTTTACAAGAAGTTTAATGAAATGGTGCAGTCGCGTCGTGCCTCGGAAGCGAAAATTCGACCTGCGCGCCTCCCACGAGATGGTGCGATGTATACAGTCAAGTTTCGTATTAAATTTATTTTGTTATGAATTTGAAAAATTAGGATGATGTGTATGTTTTTAAAAACCACAAAGTAAAATTATTTTGATCTTACAATAAAGAAAGATTTTATATTTTATTTGTCAAATTATATTAGCACCCGTAATTTATTTGTCAGTAATGGCCACAGTGGAGGTCCACAGTGGGGGCAGAAACGTTATGAACAGTATATAATTTGACCATGAACCGTGTCTGTCGCCTTCATGTACAATTTTATCTTAGGTTTTTCAAAAATTAAAATAAAATAAATAGTTGCGAAAAATTGAAGTAGATACTTACTCTTTAATTTTGAATCGATGTTTGAACAACGAAAAAAAAATTTTTTTAAGTTATAAAATATGAGTTTTGTAAATTAATTTAAGATACTATTCTTTGTGAAAGAATTTTTCCTTTACAACTAATAAATTTGAGGTATATTTTATTTAAAAAAATATAATCTCATTGGTTTAAAAAATAAAATCGATATCATTAAATCGAATGCATTTCTGAAATACTTAAAGCAACTTCTCTCAACGTTAAAAGCGAAATGACACACTATAGCGAAAATGTATACATCTCTTCAACATTCTGAAGAAGTTTTGTTGATTCGAAAGTTAATGTGAAATTCCTATGCACAGACAAGGGCCCAGAGTTGTCAACAAGGGAACATTATTGTGTGTGTGTGTGTGGGGGGGGGGGTTCTGACCTCCCCTATTGGAAACACTGAACCCTTCATTCAATAATTCACCTTATCAATGACCCAATCCATTGACCCAACTCCGCAAAGAATCCCGTCTTCTCTTCGGAAACCAGTTTTCGGGCACCGCCGTTTGTCGCTCCGGTCCTTCTCGTTTATTTTGACTCATATCAGTCGTTCCCTGGGCTATCACACCATTGGTCATCTCCACGACGAGTCCTTGTCCACGAAGCAGATAAAAGGTTGCACCTGTGCGCACGCGCTCAAATACATTGTATTGTGGTCGTAGAAGTATGACCACTACTTTTAGTGTACATACAATGTGAATAAAATTTGCCAGAAAACGTACAAGTTATTGCATGTTATATTTATTTATTATCCCTTGTACGTAAAAATCCCTTGATTTATACCATATTTTCCACCGTATATTACGACGGAACGATGATGGTTTTACGGTATACAACCGAATTATTTAATTAGCAAACCCTCATGTTAAAGCAGCGTGTACTAAAATAAATAATTCGGGGACGAAAAACTAAAAGCTGAAACACGACACCAAGTTACATTAATTTTTTGAAAGGAAAGAGCGCAATTTTCCGGTCGACATTCGTCTTGGCGCTTTCCTCTATCGCGATGTGTCTGCGTCACAGATTGTTGAATAAAAACTGTGCCTGCGTGGTGCTCCATGGTCTCCGAGATACCAAACATCGCCAACCTCGTCGGCGACCAGTCAGGGACTTACCTTGCACGCTCAGCAGGCTGCATGGTGTACAGGCACGCGTTTGGTCGAGATATGAAAATGATAGGGGAAGATAAGATTTCGGATGAAATACTGTGGAGGACAAATGCCATGCCATAGAGGAAATACCCCTGAAACTCTTTACTCTGCAAGTGCGAGTGTCATGTTTGGTCATGTTATTGCTTTGTAGACGAATTAACCAGACGACCAGACAATGACCGGGTGTTCAGTGACGTATCGCATGGGTGAAAGACAATTAAGTAATCTTAATTCATATCTGGCATGTCTGTGGTCAGGAAATTCTTGTGAGTTAAGAATGAAGCACGATTTTAATGAAACTGATCGATTACTCTGCAAGATGGAATTAATGTAGCGCAAACAAAATGTATTTTGTTCTATTATTTCCAAGTTTCTGTGCTTACGAGAAGTATTGAGTTTGATTTTGCCCAAGATAAGTTGGTGAAGTAAATTCTGGTGTGCAATGTCATTAACTCGGCTCTTTTCACGGACTTTAGTACTGAATTGACCTGAGTTTACGCCCAAGGTATGAAGAAAGAGTAGGAAGTGGCAATACAGATACGTCTTATCAGAAAAGCTGCTACGATAGCAGAAACCTGAGAATACGGAAGATAAACTCGATTCAGCAGAGTGAGATGAAATTAATCCTTTCTTATTTTTCGTATTTATGGTCTGCGGGACTGAAAGCACCATCCCTTGGGAATACGATTCTTCTTCATCGTACAATGTAGTTTTAAGTTGTTATGACACCGTTTTATTTGACATTGCGTGTTAAGTAAAACGCTAATCTTATTGTGATTTTTAGTCATGCGTAATGCGAAAACTTTGTGATGCAATCTATTGAAGGTAAGTTAAATATTATTGAAAATTATACCTAAATAAATTTTGACGAATAGAGAACTTATTGTACGTTCTTATATTTTTTTAGCAGGGTCGAACCTAGAATGTGCTGACTGCAAAAGAACTTTTACTTCAGCATCATTGCTATTAAAACATTTTGCTGATCATATTAATGAAACAGAAGTAGAGGATATCTGTAGAAATGCTTCAGATTTCTCCCACAGTAGAAACTCTACCCTTTCATTATTACAAACAAAGAAAAAAGCTAGGAAAGAAAGTATTCTGGAGACTGTGTTACGTTTATCTGCCATTCAATATAAAGTTAATAGCCCTGTTTTACCCTCAATTTTTCTTAACGAGACTTTTAGTAATAGTAATACATCATCAGATTCGTTCAAGTCTGGTAACACAGGGGATATGATAAAAATGGACAAAGATGACACTAATACAGTTCTTTCTAATAATATGGTTGTGGAAATAGGGCAAAGAGCCAAAGAGAAACTTAAATTCTCAGGTGACACACCAATAATAAAATTTGATCTTCAGAAAAGATTAGAAAAATGTGTCTTGAAATTACAAGCACTGAAACATTGTAAAGAAATTGAACCTATTTCCATGAAAATTAACAATAAATTCACTGAACATGACTGTGTCAAGTACAGCAAATCTTTCAAGGGAGACCTGGAAGCTAGGAAAAAGGTGGAATGTGATGATTTCTCTCCTTTGAAGTTTTGTGCTGTTTCATTGCAAGAAGAGGAAGAAGAGTCAATTTTAGAAGAAGGAAAGGTGATGGAAGTGGGGAGAAAAATTTCCAAAGGTGCGTCAAATCGTAAGCAACTGAAGCCAAAGAAAATTCATCGTTCGCAGGAGGTCTTAAAGTTAGATGACCTTAAACCTGACATTTTATCTGATCCCGAAGTGAAAGCATGTCAGAGAAGCTCTTCTAAGAGAAAGTATGTGTGCCACGTTTGCTCAAAGTCATTTGGTTGGTCCACTGACTTGAAACGACACATTCTTACTCATACGGGCGAGCGCCCCTTTAAGTGCCAAATGTGTGAAGCGACATTCACACGCAATTTCCTTTTACAAAAACATGAAAGCAGGGTTCATAGTGTTAATAGTGCTGAGAAAAACGGCGCTCGAGAGGAAACGAAAGAGAGTAACCTTTCTGCAGGTAATAATTATTTAAAGGTAGAATTGAATAACGTTGGTTCAGGAAAGGCAATAGCTCCTAGAAAATTGAGTCAAAAGAAAATCTCAAAGTCTGGTAGAGTCACAAATGGCTTTGTAAGAAATTCTGTGAATATAAATCCTAATGAAGATTCATGTGATAAATTTTCACCCCCAAAAAGAAAATTGCTATGTGATCAATTGTCAGTTGATGATTTCCCTCATAAAGTCTTCAATATTTTATAGAAATTTTTTAAAATCCAGTATTTATTGTAAAAATATATATATTATATTGAAAGGAAGTATTATTTCTTGTTACTGTTGTCTTTCAAGAGGACTTCAAGAAACTTATATAATTTTAAAATATTATTATTTTTTATTTAGGTAGAATACTTATGTAGATAGTGTGTATGTATTGTGAGTATACTATCAGGGCTATAGGTTGTGCATGTTTTGTGTTATTAACGTTATCATAAATACTATGACAGGATAGAATAATCATGACAGTTTTAATATGGTACTAAAGTTTAAGTTCAGTATGGTCTGAAAGTTCACATGAACAATTGGTTCAATTACCTGTGTAACTTGAATGTGAGGTCTTGAAAGTAATGTACTTAATGGTAAAATGTGTTACTTTATCAAAACTATCTTGTTATTACCTTTCAATTCTTCTTGTGAATGAATTGATTTGGGAGCAATTGAGATGGTACTACAAAAGTGCAAGAAGTCCCAATGGAAACAGATACACACTTTGGCACTCAATTCACGTATCTCTGTCTTATAGAATCTACCCACTTTGGTCAATTTTAAATTTATGACTTGTTGCTGATCTAATTCAAATTTTTATGTATAAAAGAATTGTCCGAATGGTATTCAGTTAGTTGATATGTTCACATTTCTTTTCTTTTTTCATGACATGTTTATTTTGTACTAAATTTGTGACTAAGAATTGTGTAAATCTTCGAAGAGGAAGATAAGCCTGTAAGTCCCAATGTTCAATTTGGCTTTTGCCTTCCAAAGAGATATTTACCATCCAATTCAGTAAAGAAAGTCTTGACACCTCTCTTCTCTTCATTGTCTTTACTGGGTCATACAGTGTCTAAGTTCACAAGTAGTAGACCATGATTGTAGCTCCTTCACCAATTCATATGAAAACTTTTTTGAAGTGTGTGTTAGAACAATGCTGTCCGAAAGATTGCAAAACTTTTTTTTACAACCCGCAAGTTATAGTACATTTTATGTCAAATTTTTCAGCAACCATTGGGAGGCACAACTTTCGTGTTCTAAATCTATACTGTCAGAATTAACATTTGAGTGGCATGTTTGGTTAGAGAAAGTAGAAAATTGAGCTCTGAATTACCCTACCAATACAATATGATAACATTTTACCATACTAAATATTAAAATACTCTTTAAAACTAAAAAAATATACAAATTGATTTTTCCAACTTCAATTCACATAAATTTGTGGATGAGAATCAAAATATCGCATTACAAATTTATAAATATGACCCATTAGTTTTACTTTTTGGCAACATTTTGCTGAAATCTATCCCGTGTCAACCCAGTCGATTAAAAGTGAATAAGTAAATAAATGAATAAATAAATTTATTGTCAAAAAAGCAGTACAAACTGCTAATAACCACGTGGAGGACAGTAAATTAATACACTGAAAATGCCCGGGAACTTTTGATAAGTTGGACAGCACCTTGTTAGAATATCATACCAGTGAACCTTTTGTGAATCCAACCAACTTAAAATACTGTGGATTCATAAATTCAGTGGAGAGCAAGTCAAGGATGACTCATAACTGTACCCCCAAAATTTGATTTTTTTACTCGGTTGAGGTCGGTATTGTGACGTTATTATTGCTTGAGTGAAAAACCTCAGGAACATTATTTAATAAATTGAATCCATGAAAGATTTTTTAAAAAAATTGTTTCATTTATTGAAACATTGAGGATTTTAAATTTTGGGAGGGATAAAATCCTCGAAATCACCTGTCTCTTTGTGTTGTATTGGATAGTTATGAGGTTATTGAAAATTACTGCAGCTGTCTAGTCAATTTCAAAATTTTCAGTTAAAAACTGCCCACTGAAGGGTTTGCCTTCATAGAGGAAAACAAGGCTCATGAGACAATAAGACATCTCCACCATAAGAGAGACTCTGCAGATCGTAATATGAATCATTTTTCTAAGTTTGTTCCCATTGATTCCCAGATTTAGTTTACTCTTAGTGATGTTTGTGATTTGTTGATTAATTAAACTAATTCGTGGAGCAAACTTGTGTTGCAAGTTGTCAATTTTTGCGCCGTGCAACTGGACTGACTAGTTTGGGGCCTATTGACAGGTTTTAACAAATTTTATGATCTGAATCCTTCTTTTGATTCTAAGTAATTTTATTCTCTTGAAAAAATTCCCAGTCTTCAACACTAGTTTTATCATTGATGGTGGTTGAGAACTTAATTCGCAAAAAAATGACTCTGTGAATGTTCTTAGTATTTCTTTTAATTTTGTTTGTTATTATTTATTATTCATCTCTCAGCAACCAACCCTCTTCATTACATATTTTTTTCAAAACTTAGGAATATTCCTGAAAATATTTATAGAAACAATTTTTTTTCTGAAAACATGCCTTTTATATTAAAATTCAATGTAAATTTTCATTGCTAGGAATGTGACTATAATAATCAAAGCGGTTCTGTTACCATTTTTTTCAGAAGGGTTTTAAATATCTCAGGGATATACAACTATGATCAGTGTTAATGGATTCTATTTTTCCATGGTACTCAATTTCATTCAATAAAACATATTGGTCAGTTAATCAGTTCATATTAGTTTAATTCCTTCTTCATTAAGATTTGTTTTTATAATGATAAGAGAAATGGTGGGTACATTTGAATGCTGGATGAAGATTTATGTGTATGTTGATGAATGTCTGAGTAAATTATAGTCAGAGGTGTTGCAGGTCTGTAGAAATTTAATAAATTTTTATAGTCTTCATTATACAACATAAAAGAGTATTTTTGTAGCTAAGTATTGAAACTTTTCCAAATAATATGTAAGGCTGATATGACTTGTAGAAAACATTTATTTTAGAAAAATATAGAAATATTAATATTCAGTGATGTATTTTTTCACAAAATACTTCAAATTCTGTAGGTTGAAATTAGTTACATTTTAATAGTCTTCAAATTTGAAGAAATAATTAACTTTTTCACATGAGAACAGTCTTATTCCATTGACTTCTGTGTTTCATTATTTTGGTGCAATCTAATGAACGATTTTATTTAATTAATGAGTTTTTAAATTCATGTATATGGCAACATTTTTGAAAAGAAATTTAATTGAAAGAAGTGACATTATTCACATCTACAATCATAATTAAATTGAAATTATTAAACCGACCTTTTTTTTTAGACAATTACTTATTATGTAATACAATTATTTATATGCCACAACGTTTCAGCAGTAGATTGCTGCCATTGTCAGGTGAACGTTCGTGAAAGGGATTCTTAATATCATTTTTGCTTTTTCTAACTTTCAAAATAATTTGAAAAGATTTCTGTTGTTGCTAAGTCATATCGGAGACTGACACTGAGGAGGGTTCATGCCTTGTGACAAAATCATTCAATATGAACATTTTATTTCCATAGACAAGCAAAGTATCTTAAATCTTGTGGTATAAGTCTGTTCAATATTTTCGAATGTTAGCATGTAATGACATAATAACCTTTGTTGTGTAGCAGTTTGGAAGATTCGTGCATGGAATGTATTAACCTGTGTTCCTAGCTGTGTTTGCTATTAAGGCAATTGAGGTGGCCATTGGCCGAGTAAGTTTTTAAGACAATAATGAAACTTGTAATGTACTTTTAGGGAAGAAAAATTGAAAAGGTGGAAAGATTTAACACTTATATGTAATTTTAACATTTACTTTTTAAATTTAAATATAAAAATTTATCACACATTATTGGATGTATATTAGATAGGTTATTGTGGATAGAAAAAGATACAGCATGAAGTCCTAAAAGATGAACAACATTTGTATTTTTATTGAGGGAAAATATTTTTTTTTATATTTAGAGAAATAGTATAAGAATGTGTTTGTGATTTCTTGAAGTTTGTTTTATGTATAGTATTTTTATTTTTCAGTTTTAAAACTTATTGCCTGAATTCTCCTCTACTTTGTAATGTTGAGTTGTCAAATTGATTAGTTTGTCTTTCATAAACCTCACTAACTTGGTCCAGTCTTGTGCTTGTAATTCTGTTGGTGTGAAGTTGTAATATGATTTTAATAGTATTACCATAATGCCTTCTAAGGTTTGCTCAACCATTTTTGTGCAATGTCTTTCTTTAGAAATTTAAAGAATTGTAAAATGTCATTCATTCTGTCCTATTTATGAAAAGCAAACCATTCAATCACTCCTTTGTCTGTCTTTCCTTTTCATTGTTTCAAATGAATATTTGTGCTTAAAGTAATTTGTGTCTCATCACCATTGACACATTTTTTTTTACTTGGTGGCAAACCTGCCTTTGTTAGGACATAGATTAACTTCATCAGTGAATTTAAAAGTATTTATCTCCCAAAAGTTGAAATTTAGGAGATGTTTTGTTTGCATTTTTAGTTAAAAATTTAGATCTCAGTTTTGAGTCAACAGCATGAGGGCTATAGCCTGAAAAGACTAAAAATTCAGCAAAACCAAAGGTATATCTATTCTTTTAAGAATGAATGTAATATTTTCTGGATCTTGATTTGACTGTGTGGAATGTTCATAAATTGTGCCTTTTTTTAATGACAAATTTTGTAAATAGAAAGGTCTATTCTTTTCCTGTCTCTACTGCAGACTCTATTATTAATTTGAATTGATGTTTGTATTCCAAAGAAATTGAAATTAACTTTTGCATTATGCAGCTGATCTGAATAATTTTTTCCAAGAGCTTCGTCACACTGTGCTGACGCATTATCTGAAACAGTTTAGTTTTATAATGTAAATAGCTTCAAAAACTCCTAGTCGTCTTGTGTTCACATCATATTTTGCTCTTCCTGTAATTTTCAATATGAGCTAGTAGTCTGCAAATCTTCGAAAAATATTCTTCTGCCCAAGTCATTAAAAGAAAAATTCCATTAACACTAATGAATCTTCTGATCCTAATTCCTTCTAAATAATTCTCTGAGAAGTACAATATCTTCTTGGAGAAAGAGAGAGAGAGACAATTTGTTATCCACTCTAGGAAATTTCACTGCAGCTCTGTAGAAAAACTGGTAGATTTTTATCCAAACTTATTACAGAGCATAATTGTGTTGGTGATGTAAAAAAGCTGATGTGCATCACTCACTAAAGGTTTGAAGTCTTTACCACCAGTCATTATTCAGCATTACTTATCTTCATGGAATAATAGGAATCGGCCTGGATATATGCCAAAGCCAAATACTTCATTAGTAGTTCTACTGTAATTATTCATATTAAATAAATAATGCAAACGTATGATCTTTTATGGACGAACAGTATATATTTTGTGATAATAACTCACAAAATATATACTGTTCGTCCATAAAAGATCATAAGTTTGCATTATTTATTTAACTTCAGAAGTAGTTTTGTCCCAATTATCTCCTCACCAAAGTGTAATCAACTGTTGAAATTTCTATTACATTGTTTGTAACCCATAGGTGAAGATCACGCAATGGATGTTATTTGAGTCAACTGTATATTTTATGAATACTGATAAAGTCCACACAAGAAACTAGATCCAAAAATATGAAACTAGTCTCTCTTTGTTTTTGTTTTTTTTTCATTTTATTATATTAAATTTAGTTATTACATGTTTCTTTCACTATCATAAAACAAGATGTGACTGGCATGAGTTTTAATTAAATCTAAATTGAGTTAAAGTACGAAGCATGAGAAATTCCTTTTTTGGAAGGACTTATTTAACATTATTTTATCAATTCAGAATGGTTATGTGATTTGTAATTAAATGTACTTTGGAAGTCATTTTATAAGAAACAATAAATGTGCAATTGTGATTATTTATTATCAACTTAAATGACTCCAGTCATTGCTGAGCAATTATTTCTTAAATAATCAATTGAAACTAAGATTATGAGTAACTGATTTTATACTGAAGCAAGTGAAAGTTGCAGTGTCTCAAAGAAGTATGACTGCTAGCAGTTCATTGAAGTATAGTGATGTAAGAAGATTATTTGCATGGTTATTATGTAAAAACATTATTTATTTAAAAAAATATATATATATTAATACTGTGCAAAAATATATACTGTACACTTTGGTACCATTAAAAAGGGTCTTGTGTACATAGTACACAAAGTACAATGAAGACAATATGTATAAAGTGTTTTAAAACACTTGGAAAGTGTCTTTATTATGATCTTCAAAGAAAATAAATTTAATTTTGTACTGTATTATCACAACTGGGTTACAAGCATTTATTGAATGTTTTCTATTTGTATATATGAGAATGTGGTATCCCAGGGTGATATTTTGAAATGTGTAGTTGTCAGAGACCTGCTTGCATTTAATCTACTATTGACCTTTTCTAGTCTTAAAATTTTGAGGAAAAAAACCTGATGGCTGAGAATATACTTTTTTTCGTAATATAAAAATAAATCTATTAATGTTGTCAACCATTTTATGATAGGTTTACAAACTATGTTAATAGTACTTAAATTTAGAAATTAGGGATCACAGAAACAAATATTAAAATATTTTTGTGTTCGGACTATTGGAGAAAAGTTGATTTTTCAAAACCACTTTCAAGAAGTGGAGGTGTCTCCTGCTAGTCACTGTGGTTCTCTTATTTGGTCAAAAAGAGAAGAATTTTCCTCTAATTCTCTTCAATATGTATTTAATTTTATGTACTTAAGTGATCTGTGGCTGATAATTTGCTTGTGTTTTGATTAAATAGTTCCTTTTGTAATAGAAGTGAAGTACTTACGTAAGCTTAGATTGAAGGCTGTGTTTGGAACAATAGGGTGCTTTTTGTGTGAAATTTTTCCACAATAAATTTACCCTGAACTTTGCTTTTTTTATTTATTTCCTTATCACATCATATAACGAATATAACTGTACTTTTTTTGTTTTTGCCAGCATCAGAATATTATCTTAAAACTCTTTTAAAAATGGGAAAGTTTTTTATTTGACAAATTTGCAGAAATAAAGTATGCACAAACTAAAGGTAGTTTACCCATGACCGAAGAACCTTTGACCTACTCCCTACCCATGCTTAAGCTTGTTTACCGAAAAGATACACTTTGCAAGGGAAAAAAAACGTGTCATTGCACCAGCAAGGGCAGCTATGAACACTTTTCGGCCAAGTGAAGTACTTGGTACTTGTTTGTATTCACTTCAGTCATTTTTATAGGTGCAAGAATGGCATATTCATTAGAGGAATTGAAATGAAATTTGATTATGGAAATCAAATCTATAAAAGTAGAAATTTCTTCTCATAACAGCCGCTGATTTGCAATGAACTTAACTTTTGGAGATAAAAAGGCTGGGGTGGATGCAGTGCCAGATCCAGGATGGGGCAAATTAATCTCCTCTCCCCGCTTCAAAAGAGATCGAAATAAAAGGTTGGTTTTTTTTTTCATTGACAAGATGAACTATGAAATCTATGCAAAAAAGATGACTTCATTGAACAGTACCGTACGGTGTGGCTTACTTTGCTTTTATAATTTTTCACTCCTCTAAGGGGACATGGTGCAGGACAACGATATTTTATTACTAGCATACTCTCACTTAAATGTAGGTTATGGGCAGCTGGAGAGCCATTATGTGTTATATAACTGATGAATTAAAGTTGAATAGAAAGATTAACTATATAAAACAGACAAGTGATATGAGGAAAGGATTTTTTTAAAACTATTTTATTAGTGTTTTTTCTTAATCTGTCATAAGAACATAATTGTATGATTCATCATTGGGAAACTTATTGCTTACAACATATCAACCCTTGATACACACAAGCTCTCCTTATCAAATTTCCTTCAGAATTTACAAAATCCAAGTATTACAAGGGGTATGTTTTGAAGAATTTTAATTTCCTGGGGCACAAACTTGGTCACACATTTATCCATAAGGGTCTTCGATCTGTCTGAGGGTGGATAACTTTATTAATCATCTAAGAATATTTAACTTTTAAGAAAAAATGTACATTTGGAGAAAGAATTAAAAGACACAGCAAAGACCTCACCAAAATCAAATACACATAAGAAACATTTACAATGAAGTTATTCAATTTAATTTCACTTCAAATATCCAGAAACATCCTTTGATAGAAATTCCACTATTTATGTCCATTATATTATCCATATATAATATACGTACATATATAATCAAGATAATTAAATCACTGTGTCTGTTGAAGTGGTAACCACAAACTATATGTAACTGGAATATGCAGACGCAAGGTGATTGGCAAAAAAACATAGTTAGTTAAAAACATTAAAGAATTCCTGGGTACCACAAGGAATTGTAAGATCTTAATATCAATCTGCTAAATTTGTTTTGTGATAATGAAGAGTTCCTGACCTCTTTGTTCGACAAGTGATACTATCCCTACAGTTCAAGGAATTACTCGAGTGAAAGGGACAGGAGGGTCTTGTATTGATAATTTCCCTTTTATCTGATCTTAATGTTATTGTCCACGAGTTGGTATTACTTGATCACTACCCTCTTTACCTTGTTAGGAATAGTTACTTTCTCTGTTCCACAGAACCCTAATAAATTTTAATTAGTTATAAGATATTATTGGTTAAGTCTGACAGGATTAACTGGAGAGAAATATATTCTGACTCAGATAAAGTTGCAGACAAACTTCTTTGCAAAATTAGCATATGACAGACACCATTCAGTTAAATATAAAAAATACTCAAATAAGAGAGATATGTCACTCCTGGCATTCTTGTATCTATTCATAACAAGGATTCTCATATGAAATTCTGAAAACTGATGTTAATTGTGATATACCCAAGAAAGAACATTATAAATAAAACAAATTATTGCAAAATGTAATGATAGTTTCCCAAAACTCTTTGGAGAATGAAAAATTTAAGTTTAACTAATAATTCCTGAAAATTGTATCAAGACATTACTTCTAACCTTGGCAGAAGGAAAATTAAAAGCTACTAATCCCCGAGGCATACTGAATGAATTCAATAACTTTTTTTCTGAAGAAGGACCTCAATTAGCAAGTCAAATTCCTACCACTAACAAGAAACAAAGTTGTCAATAGTTTTCTCTGGTTCCCTACCAGTCAGGGGCAGATCCAAGATTTGATTTTGGGAGGGGCACGTAAAGAGTGTACCCTCCACCGAAATTATTGTTTTTTAATTAACATTTGAGACTGCAATTTATGATATTTCTATACATAAATAACACATTAACGTAAATTGCAGCTTCCAAAAGAAACCCTTAACAAAGTAAGTTTTTGAAATAATTTGGTTTCTTTTGTCATATTTTTACTTTGGATATTCCTGCTAACGAGTCTATTCACTACTTCAGATTTACTATGTTCAATTATAATTCACATGAAATTGAAAATGTTTCGGCGTTCCATCGAAAACTATAACATGTATGAAATTGTAAAAATTCAGTGGTATTTAATGCGAGGACGAAAGTGGTACCATTTAAATACAATGTTGGGTATAAAATAAAATTTGTATTTTTTTAGCAATACATGAGCAGAGTAAGATACAGGGAAATATTGCAACTTTATGCTCATGTTCCCTTGTAGGAGTGAAATCTATAAAAGTAAAGGAAGTCATATTTTTGTCCTACAAAGTCGTCATTTTACACAGAATTTATTAGTTCGTCTTATGTTCAACGGGCATGCCGAATTTTTTTCGAAGTAAAAAAATCTCTTTTATGCCCCGTGCCCTGCCTTGGATCCACCACTGCTACCAGTAGTTCTGAAATTGGAAATGTAATTAGCAAAATGAAAAACAGGTGGCCCTCAAGGGATCAATGCTACTTTAGTAAAATCTTTGAAATGCATCATTTCACTAAATCTGGAACATATATTTAATTTATATGTATTAAGAGAGTTAATATATTTAATTTATGTCACTTTCACTGAAGCAAGCCTTAATTGTCCCTATTCATAAGCAAGGAAATGCATAGGTCTGCAAAAACTGTAGACCCATTCTATGTCTTATACTGCAAAAACCTTAGAAAAAATAATTCATTCAAGATTATACAATTTCATTCATAAACACAATTTAGTATCTGGGAAACAATTTGCATTTTTTAAATATGTTGGAACTACCGAGGTCCTAGCTACTGTCGCTAATGAAGTCTATATTGGTATAAACAATCTATCATAGGGACATTTATCAACCTTAAAAACACTTTTGATATTGTTGATCATCTGATTCTATTAAAAAAAACTCTCCAGTTTTGGAATTAGAGGAATTAGAGTGACATTGTGTGGAGACAGAGCCGCCCCCCAACTATTTTAAGGAGAGATAAAAATTTCATTTTAACCAACTAAAACAGAATTATAAAAATCTTACACCATCCCTGATGTGGTAGTCACCAATTATCTTCCCTTTGGTTTATTTCATTGTTTAAATCTTATTTAGTGGAAATATGCAGAAATTGTCACGTAAATGAAAATTATCAATGTTTTTTTAGCTCCCCTCCCCCCACTTTTGATTCCCAATTGCTGCTGTTAACACGAATGTAAAACTTAAAAAAAGTTAGTGAGTGGTTAATAAGGAATTAACTAACTTTAAATGTTGACAAAACAGTATATACTCTTTGGGCATTACTGTGACAGTCACCTTAGTTTAGGGAGGGCAATGTATGCCCAATGCACTGCGACCTGTGGTTGATCTACTGTGCTTCCCTTGGAAACTTCATAGAAAACTGGCAGGGGATGACTTTATCCCCCTTGATATTCAGAAAATCTATTGCCTCTTATCTAAGAAACATTATTATGAGTAAATGAAAAATATTTTTTTTACAATTTTAACCTGTAACTAGAATTAAGCCTTTACATCTGCCCCAAGCTAAATTTTCAATTTCTTACAGAGTAAAAATTTTTGGACTCAAGCCTTGAAAAAAGTATGCATCAAAAATTTATTTAAAAAGTGGATTTGGTATTTAACATAGACAATGTTTTGAGTCTAGGAAATAAAACTTAGTTAAATTGTTAACCATAATACTGTATACTACATTATATTTTGTATCCTAAATTACCATTCTTCTTTCAGTTTTCAAGGTAATACAATTTTTTAAATTATTTTTATTAACAAATTCTACAGGATAGTAGTTAGCTTAAAGTTTATTGTGGTCTATTTGTAATTTTCCACCCAAAAGAACTATTTATTTATTAGTAGTTAAAAATCATAGTTCTCTTGTGTATTCTCTCGGTAGAAATTTTAATACATGACCACAGTGCCTTTCCTACATCAATTAAATAAAGTTTTGTCTCTCCACGATTTAGTGATATATCTAGAAAATCAAGTTTATTATGACTTTCCATTTCTAATGAGAATTTTATTCTAAAATTTTATTATCTGGCATTACACAAAAGATATCAACATATAGTACAGGTGTAAAATTTCATTTCTCAAGACTTAATCTCACAAAACAAATTCTGACTGCATTATCCATTGAACATTGAAAAATGTGATCGAAAAAAGAAAAAAAAAAGCTTTTGAAAGAGATAATTTATTTACCCCATGATACATATCAAAAGGTAAAAATTAGACCTGCTCACTACAAGAAAATCTTAGTGGATTTGACTTGTTGTGAAAACCGAACTCCATCATCCAGTGAAGTATTTTACCATACAATGTTATTTATTGAGACATGTCAGAATGTGAGTTATTTTGTACTCCAATGTTCTAGTTCATGAAACATTAACGCATTTCTTAGCATCATCTCAACTTCAGTCATAAAGGAATAAAGGAAAAGGTAACAATGAAAATGATACAAAAGTAATGTTTCTGTCTGTTTATCCATACAAAATGTAGGGGAGGTCACCTACAAGAGATTTAAGTACAGAACATTTCTTGCAACATTTATTACAAAATCATGAATAATGGCTATGCACCTAAAGAAACACCAGAAACTGCTAACTACATTCTTAAGATTCACAATGCAGGTACATTCATTTCAAATTTATTAAAAATGGTAATATAAAGATGTTACATCCCTTTGAAGAATAAAGGGGTCCCTTGATTAAAATTTTGCACATGAAATCCATTCACTGTTATTCTAACTTGTTTTATTTACAAAAATGCTTTACTGATCAACCAAAGTTGACTAAAAGAATTCAAAAGATTTTAATTTTTTTAAATAAATTTTCCATCTTGCCCTCTTATGATTGAGATCAACTTCCTAACAAGATACTATAAAAATATCTTACAATTAGACAAAATCAATATTCCAAATGAAAGAAAATGGTACATGTATCAGTAAGTCAAGCATATATTTAACAAAACATTTTCTTAACACATAATTTATACTTAAAAATAAAAATTAAGACCAATTTTTTTTCATTATTTTAAAGCAACAGCTGTTTTTATTAACTAAAATTATCATCTTCGTTTTCCTTCACTGGATCGTCGAGTAGATTTCATTAAGGAAGCACATCATTTGTTACATTAGCACTAAAGAAAATAAATAAATAAATTAAAGAATAACAGATTGTCAAATACCATCAAAATGAAAGGAGTACCGTATTTACCCGAATAGTCCCCCTCCCTTAATTTAGGAGGCAAATTAGAAAAAAAACCATTAAGTTGAGTAAAATCCAAGTTTTTCTGAAGGAAAATGTTCATTTAAAATTGTGAAATGGTTGGATCTGGTAAGAATAATCATATAGACTTTAAAATGAAAAGCTGACTGGTGCAGTTCAATTTCTTCTCTTGACATCGCCAGATCCACACGGACTTCGGCTTTTATCGAATTCTCGTGCCTCTGCTTTATTTGCAGGTGTCTGAAGCATAATTTAGAACTTGCAGTTTCAATTTGGCGTCGAAGCTTCTTCGATCGCTCAACTTTCGTTTGTGTCGAAGATGATCCCTGTCTCTCGACAGAATCGTGTGTCAGGGTCGGCAAGGTGACGCCATTTTGTCGTACCTAAACAACACGGACCTCTGTTCGGTTTCAATTTTCAACGAGGAGCGTCAAATCCCGCTCAATGTCCATTGTGTTACGTTACGTTCGACCGAGCGTCAAGTCATCGATCGCTGCTCTTTGTGTTACGTTATGTACACTTCGCTTGTTATGTGTTCGCTTCACTCGTTTTCGCCCACCAAACTTCGAATGAGCAGTTTTCCCGTCTTATATAGTCCCCCCACGGATTTTTGGACATTTTTCTCGGAAAGGGGAGGGGGACTATATTCGGGTAAATACGGTAACACTAAATCAAGTAAACTAAGTTATCCCAAAAGAAACCAATAAAAAACCAACTCAGCAAAATTTAGTAGGAAAACGTAAGATTCTATGGAATTATGGAATCGAAGCTGGGGTCGTAAGTGGATGCAAAGGATTGGATGACGGGATAAAAGGCAGAAGACGGGAGAAGCCCACAAAAAACTATACATACCAAAATTGAGTCTATTGTATTGTGTGGTGATCTATATGAAGAAAAATTATTTATCCTAACTAGTTGATTTTTCACTACGGGTAGAACTATAGCATTGGTTCTAACAAAACGGTAACATTTTGTCGAGAGATGTCTGGTACGTTTTTAACTGATTTTTTGACAATAAATTTATTTATTTAGTTACGGTATGAAGTTATGGACTAGAATTTTCTATTTAGAGGATGGTCATACATCATCAAAATCGATATCACAGGAGAGCTCTCATCTACACAGCCATAAATTCTATTTTCTATTAGAATACAACTTGAGACACTCCATATCAATAAAGTTTTGAAAAATGCTAATATTTATGTCTTAAATCAAAACATTGTTCCTCCACCTTGCCTTAAGAGTACACTGCGCTCTCAAAAAGTTAAGACTTTCCTGGTTCTCACCCTTCTGTCCCCCCTCCCCCGAGACTATTTAAGAGCGTTTTACTCAGAGCATTCCTTTGCCACAAGAATCCTTATTTTCAGGTACGTTTAATTTGCTCATCCAGTCTTTTATTCATTTCACATTTTATATTTTCATATTTTACTATAAAAAAATGTATTCCATATTTTTTATGTCTTCATTTTACATTTTGTTTTCTCTTCTACTTTATCATTCAAACACAATTCACTTCATTCAAACTTTATCATTCAAACACAATTCACTTCTTTTTATTCTATTATTTGTGTATATTTAATGGTTTTAATAGGACTCGTTATCTCATTTTGTGGCACTAAAGATGGCTGCTACACAATCAAAAAAGCTTTCTTATGAAATAAATAATTTAGAAAGAGAAAATTTTTCCTCTAAAATTGAAAACTCTTTCAACACCTCACCGTCACCTAATATATTAAAGGAATAAGATAAAAGTGTGAGTCACTGGTTACAGAGAGGACCTGAGGCATTGACCATAGGATAATAAGAGCTGGACAAAGTGAACAGAGGCAAAAAGTCTTTTAGACCTTTCCAATCAAACCTCTCCCAGAATTCTTCTTCCACAAAAGAAATTAAAAACAGAAAAAATATAATCAATAGCAAAAGAAGTAAAATGGTTAAGTAAAAAGTATTTTCAAAGGATATTGTTTATCACGGCCTTCTCTATCATGGGACCTTTCACGCTCCCGAGAATATGGAGATTTATCCTGTAAACAACACACAAAAGTAACAATGCATAAAAACAATACATTTGTAAAGTAGACTGAAGTTAGAAAGAACTTTTCCTCAAATATATCCAAGATAACTCACTCTTTGATAATGATGCTTTTCTCTAGGATGAGTGTCCGAGGGATCCCCGTTCTGATGACTAGACATCTTGGAGCCTAAAAAATGTACGAAACATTTCTTTTTAAGAACAAAAAGGAATTCTGTTCACTCAATTCTACTTTCAATATGCCAAAGCACTTCTACAACAGAAAAATACTTCAAGTTTCTCAAATCAATGAAACATAACACCATAGAAACTCACAGAGTTTACATAAGTGACAAATACAATGCAAAAATCAACCAGCAGGTACCTGTCTCTGACGACCTCTAGATACTGGCTCCATCTTCTACGATACAAATTTATTGAGGTAATAGCAAAAAGAAGGTGCAAATGTAATGTTGTTAAACAACTATTATCAATTTCTTTTTTGGGGGGTGGGTGGAAGGAAACCATCCATTAAGCAAAAAAAAAAGTCAGAAAAAAATCCTCAATAACACACAATAAATAACATTCAATATTATAATGTGTATAATACATTGAGGCAATTCATTTAAAGGGTAACGGAAGTTGGCTTACCTTTTTCCTCATCTTTCCGGCGCTTTTGCTCCAAGATGCTGTCCTCCCCTCGATCTTGCTACAAAGTAAAATAATTTATTTTAAGTATGAGATTAATCTTTCCCTAATACAAATATGTTAGTTAAATTATTTTTTTATTTAAAAATCAGTGAATATTACGCAAGTTATAATAGTGCAGAGGAAAATGCAATTCCCAGTGCACAGGTGGCAACATAAAATCTTACAAACTATACAACATATAGTATTTCAGAATTTCAGATCATAGTAACATTGGTTGAAAATGTTTATTGACTCTTGGATATTATTCCTTATTTATTTTTTAATTAAGTTCAAGTTGAACAGAGTGTCACTTAGCATTTTTATATCACAAGGAAGGGTGTTACATAGTTTGATGTCATTTAAATAACTGCTTTTGAACTAACAATTTTAAATTTTTTGGTAACTGTATATTATGGTTTCTTGTATTACTATTTCAGTTGCTATGCATATTTGTGAGTATTGAAATTATACAGCCACAATTCTTAGGCAATTAATTGTTCAAGATTCGGTGTGTAATGATTCTCGTTAATAATTTAAAGAAGCCTCTCCTGACTATTTTGTAACATAATTATTTCAGATCTGTTATACAAGAGAAATAATAATCAGTCAAGATCACAACAAGGAATTTATGAAAATTGAAGACAC
Organism: Laupala kohalensis; assembly: GCA_002313205.1. NCBI lineage: Eukaryota > Metazoa > Arthropoda > Insecta > Orthoptera > Trigonidiidae > Laupala > Laupala kohalensis. The sequence goes on along the minus strand of NNCF01129083.1, from coordinate 576,011 downwards.
CACATTACAAGCAAAAAATGAGGAATTTTCATGACATACAAACATAATGAACAAAAATGAGGATATTTGATCCTCTAGGTCTTGAGACTATCAAATAATATTATTGCACAAGTTTTAACATTAACAGCAAAATAATTAGATAGTTTTTGTTTCCCAATTAAATTATTGTAATTTTAAAAAATTGAAGTAAAAAAGTTACATTTCATATGAGCTAGGTTCACAATAGTTTCACATTTTTGTTGGCGTCACAAAAGTTGAATGGATTACCAATCGCAAATCTAGAAAAATGTGCGTGTTTTAATTAAGCAATTAATTGAACTTCAAAAAACAGAATACACCTTACAGGCTGAAATGATCTACTCCTAGGAACTTCTTGACATCATCCATTTCCAGTTCTAGTCTCTCTCTCTCTTTTTAATATACAACTTCATTCAAAAATTGATTGATTTAACAACAGTTTTAACTCAATGAGAAGACACTTATCAATGAGAATGGAATCTTTGAATATTGCTTTTAATTAAATATTTTCAACCATGCACCCTTGAGAGAGAATATTTCAAAACAAATGATAACTGAAAAAAGTGTTCAAAGAATTCTTAAATGTCCTTTTCATTCTTCAACAAACAATGAAATGAAAAATTTGAAACAAATCCACTTCCACAAATTAAGTAATTGTATCAGGAACTGACAATGCACAATAAGTTGGTAGTCGTGTAGGAAGGAGAGACGAACATGGTTTACACAAGAGACTGCAACGAATCAACAGTACTTTGGATCTAAATTTCATTGCTCTTTGTATTTTTTAAATATTTTATATAGAATTAGCAAAAAATACGAATGCAATTCAAAGCATAAGAATGATTGCATACATGAGACCAAGTATACAGAATCCCAACCTCATTTACCCAAATCAGGTTAATTATCAAAATATATCCTTTTTTCCTGACAATTTTGTTTCACATCTTACGATTAGTTTTAAATGTTGTAGTTTGGGAGTGATCTATACTGCAAAAAAGTCAATTATTTTCTTTACTGTTCTCCGGTTTAATGTTACAATTGGTAACACAAATCTGATTTGTACGTGTACTCTATAAGGTTTAGTTGTAAAGGCTGGGAAAGCATTGGCTCATGCATGCATTTGCACATCAGTGATGCAAAATACTTGTTGGCACCTACATGCCCTCTTCAAGAACTCAGTATTTTGAACACATTTTTGTTACGTAATGTTACATAGTACAGTGTCTTATTGTTTATTTTGCATATCTGGATTATCCATATGTTTCACTATTGGGATCACTTGACAGTTGGGATTAATGACATGATACTATACTGCAGTTATCTCACAGGACAGGAGCAGAATGATGAAACTGGGGAAAATATTATTAATAATTTACTAGTAATGCAAGAAAATTGTGCATACTTTCCCCTAATTTATTTATCACAGGTTTCAGTTCTGCTAGTACACAAGATGTAATCAGAAAGTATCAGGAATGATTGTTTCTATCCACGAGATGGAGTTTCACTGTAGGATCCCACCTATAGAATGTGTCCTACCTCAGTCGCATGTTGGTCTGGGCAGAATAAGGATCGCACTTGGAATAAAACCATGTTTTGGTGTCATGTCGAGATTTACAATGTTGNATGAATTAATATTTGATACCCCCCCCCCCCCTCCCCAATATCATTGTACACAGCTCAGACTCGTCTTGATGGAGTCCCAGACCTCCCCATATGAAAATATGTAGAGTTACGTCAGTCACCCCACAGTTCTATTTGCTGAAACTTCCATTTTACCTGCACACAGTGTTTGAGGTGCTCTGAACAAAACCAGCAGCGGAGTTTTGTACTCGAAATGTTGAAAAATGTGATAATTTTACAATCAAAGTTTGACGAAAAATTTCAATAAATTATTGTAATGATTTGTTGCCCACACACTCCACTTACAGTAATCTATTGAAGAACAGATTATTAAATTTCACAGTTCTATTGGAAAATAATTTGATTTCAAAAATTCATCCACCGCTCACCGCCAGAGGACTGTTGGATCAGCAGTCAGCAGAAGCTGAGGATGGAAGCAACAGTGTCCAAAACTAGTTCATGTTGCTAAAGTAGGTGGAGTGTGTGGCCAAAAAATTATTGCAATATTAAACACTCACTTCCTTTCTCTGATTGTCTTAATACTTTACTACAAGCAAAATTGTTAGTGAATAAAGAACAATTTTAATAATTGATTGTTTAATTGTAGTAAATTATTACAATAATTTATTATATTGACTCCACTGTGAACTACTGAAGTAATTTGCATCATACTATCAATAACTTAATATTATTTACTGTTTCATGGGGAAGGCTGCACGTGATACTCCAATCGATAAATCATGTTCGTCTTTAATAGCGTTTACTAACAGAATCATTCCCGATACTTCCACGTAAATCAGAATGTTTTCACAGAATTATCCTCCACTTGGAGAGACCAAGAGATGTGTGGCAAACTGGGAGGAAAAATTAACAGAAGGGGTGAATCCCACATGATCAATTTCTGTCGACATGTCATTCTCAAATTCTGAATCTCTAAGAAAATAATAACTCTCATCTCAACAACAAACAATTTATTTTTTTAATTTCACTTTACACATTTCTCTGATAGAAGGAAATACAATGAGAAATACACTTGAGGTCCACATAGAAAATCGGGCAACAGTGAAGATGAAACTAGAGTGTCTACCAAGTGAAATAATACTTAAGGAGTCTCAACACATACTGATTCTTCAATAAACAATTTTAATACAATACTGTAGGCCAATTTTGAAAATTTATCTAAAATGTACTTCAACCTTCAAATAACCTGCCCTTCAGAAACTTGTAAACACATTCTACATAATATGCATTGACAATAAGCACCAACACTCTTACATACAAAACATGAATAAGATGATCCCCAGCAATATCAACAAAAAAAGGATATTTTTTGTTATTTAAATGTTCTTGCTCCCAGGTAAATTAGAAAGAAAAATTACAAAAATACTTTAAATTACAAATAGTATTTGTAAATCTATTACTCAATATAGTAATCTAACAACGTTCTGTGCTTCTTGAAGCATTTTTTATTTTTATTTTCAAGAGATACTGTAAGAGTTCCAGAATTATCTCACTGGTATGTTGTATTCGCTTCGGCAATAAATTGTTTTCCTGAAACTTTCATATATTTAATGAAGAATAATAAAAAATTAATGAAAAATATTATTAATTAATATTGAAAACAATTAAATAAATACTAGAAAAAGGAAAGCAGAACTTGCAAAGCATGTTCTTTTTCCAATAGAGTCAAATCCATGGGGACATTTTAGACCATGTCAACATACTGGAGGCAAGATTTCCAGGGTAAATGCGCTGAAGCATTGTTTGAATAAACTTGCCTCCTGTAACAGTGGCAGTACTGAAAGTTGATTTTGTAATATTTTGATAGCTAGTCACTTTAGTAAATTTATGCGTGACAAGACTTACTTTGTTGCCCTTCATTTTGTCCGCAACTCATGTGAGATATGCTGAGTGGGGATAATTTTGAAATTTGATTAATATGGGATAGTAACAAATCCAGGTGGCATAGGTTGAAGTTTTCATGATATATATAACGAACATTGAGTGAAGCAATAAAGGATCATTCACATATTACTTCATGCTTTTGGGAAGAGAAGATGATTTACAAATTGGGGGCTAGGGGGAGCGGACATACATTACATGCATTGTGCCTCACAAAACATTCGATTTCTTGAGTTTTTGCTTCATCGCAATGAATTTTCTTCATGCGCTAAACGAACTTACAAGCAATTAGCAAATTTTTTACTCAAGTTTTATCACATTTGGGTCTTGTATTGCATGAATTTTGAGTTCAACTCTTCTTTTGAATGGAACTATGAAAAAAGTTTAAAATGTGAACAATTGCTGTGAATTCCAGCACAATACACATATCTTAAATGTGACAATGAGGAATAATAAAAGGAAAGAAATACATTTGAGTTTATTTATCTCATTAATTAATTAACATAATACCATTCTCTTAAAATTCACTAAAATTTATTACACCAAAAGGGGAGGGATATTGTTAAAAAGCACAAAAATGAATGACATGTGGATGACCCCTAAGTATCAGGGAAGTACAAAGCCTCTTTATGAATATTTCAAATCAATGATCATTTAGTATTGAGTAAAAATGCTACATCATACAAAATGTTCAAAAAAAACATTCAAGTTTTGAAAATCATTGTAACTTTGAATACATAATAATTTTTCTAATTTCAATTATGATCACACTATTACTAGCTAAGGCACAGAACCATGAACAGTGCATGCTACTTTTGCCAAGCCATATTTAAAGAATACTAATTTTCTATAATAGAACTTACTTCATAAAATAAAATTCATAAAGAAGAACAAAAACAAATGCACACTACCTCACAAAATAATTTGTGAAAAGTATTTGATTCATACATGTTACATCATACATTTCCTTCAAACTTTTTGGTTTTCATTTGTAACATTGTCAGTCTCTAAGAAACCTTACAAAATTGTTCAATATTGTCGATAAATTAACAAGGATTTAAAAAAAATAATGTATCAATTACGTACCCTCTTTCGATTCATTTTGCGTTCTTTTCGGAGTTCCTTTTCTTCATCTGCAGTACCCTTGTCACGAAGACTTTTATCTTTGGACTTCGATCCGCGTTCCTTTTTCTCTGTCTTTTCAACTGTCGATCCTGATGTTGCAGCCTCCAATAATTGTTGCTTCCGTTCTTCATGCTTCGAGTTCTACAAATACAAAGATGTAGAAGGGAAGAACAGGGGGGTTAATGGATAGTTCTGGGCATTTTCTACAGCCTGGCTACTCCACTTCAATGATGTGTATCAATTCAGCACAGTATCAATTACAAAACTATGCATCACAACTCACTTCAATTAGAACATAATTATCCCTCAGTCAGAAAACTTATTTTAGTATCTTACCATTGTATACAAATAAGTAATAATGATAGAATCTTATTGAAAATGACTTATTTTATCTTGAAGAAAGAAAAAAAACCCTGCATATCTTCATAAACTATATCTTAAAACAAGTAACCTGACATAGGGGTAATTAAGTTCTTTGAGTACAGAGCAGTTCAACCACCCACTGACCAAATTGATAAAAGAAAAGTCAACATAAAGGAAAGAAATGAATTACATAACAAAGAACAAATATGCCTCCCTCTCAGAAGCACTTAAAAGTCAAGATGAACATAATCGAATCCAGAATCTTCTGTGCAGCAGACTAAGAGATTCAAGTTTCTCTTTCACATAAAAGTTTTTGTTTTTAATCCTATCAAATCTTCAACATAAAATTGTTAGATTAAAATCTCTTTCAATGATTTTTGACCCAGAGTAAAGAACTTGAGAATGTTCAGCAACTGTACATTATCTCAACAAAGAACATCTGTGTCAGAGAAACATCAAACTAAAATCATACCTTGCGATCAGTGATCTAAATCTTTGAAGAACTTGAATATGAATGGACAATAAACTAAGGTAATAAGCTTTGTTAAAGAAAAGGGGTGACCAATTGGCTTCTCATATTTTTATTAAGTTCAGCAAACATGTTTCTTGCAATTTAGAAAATTGTCAAAGCCTGTCTTTCAAATTTTCCTCCAACTTAGAAATATGATAAATAAATGTAGTCTTCCACGAGGACAATATGTACTGAACTATCATGGTCACATCACGTCTTGTTTCAACCATCCTGTAATGGCTTCTAATGGATTGTTCTCTATGACACTGTATCCTGGGCAGTCATATCTGTACAAAATTATATACATAAGAATGGAGAGATATTCGCTGTACCACCACCTCTTCCCAATCTATTCTGATTGACTAACTCATCCATCAGCTTAATGAGTACCAATCAAAGAAATCATTTAATCGTACACCTACTTACTATTACCAGGCAACTTTGGAAATTAGGCATATTTCACACAAGATTCATGACTAAACTGAGGGTGAACGTTCTCAATCTAAAAGCAACAAATTGAAAAAGGAAACTCAATCCAGAAGTAATCAATTTCCTGTAATTCACAAATCTTTATATGATTAATAGATTAAGTGATGGTTTGGACCCATGTATTCTTCCGTAGTAGTAGAATTCAGATTCACTTGCGGTAGAATCCTGGCTCAATTCGCACGTGGACATAAGCTTTCCTGCCACTTCTTTCAGCAATTATTTTACTTTTCACACTATTTACTGCAAACAACACAATCATTTGTTGTACATCACTCAGTAAAATATTTTCTTACCTTAAAAAAAACTAGCTTTACTTATCTTACTAATCAAGTTGAATGCATTGAGAATTGTGCTACATCAGTATCACCAAAAGCAGTAACAAAACAATTACATGGTGCTAACTCAGTTGATTCATTTAAGTATACAATAAAAAGATTGCCAGCAAATAAATTGTAATGAAAACACAAAAAATATTACCGGTATCTCTAATGATTAAGACATTGAAGAGGTATTAAGAGCCATTAAGCCAGCTCTCCCATGTAACTTGTTTCTGAGGTCCATTTTATCAGTACAAAATGAGGGATACCTCAGTCACAAGAAACAATCAACCTTAGAAAAAATTTCCAGAGAGCACAAAAATATTTAGCAAAATACAAAATGATAGGAATTTTTAAGGTTTTACTTTGAAATTCAAAGATTTCTACAAATTAGCTTAATGGATATTTTTCTGAGATCAAATTTCTATATCTACTGCTCTCCTTTGCTGCAGATAAAACAACCTAATTGCATCAGATACAGCTCAATCTAGCCCAAGCAGTGACACAGGTGGTAGTGTTGTCGCTCATCACCAAGTCATCCCAGGTTCGATTCCCGATGGGGCCAGAAAACTTGCTACTTTTCACATTAATGTCCCAGTTCACATAGCTGTGACTACTGAAAAGCGAACCTTCCTTCCTCTATCCAGCTCCTCCTAGTATCAATAACTCTAACTATTACTAACTACTTCTACTAACCCCAAGGTAGTTGGTAAACCCACCTCCTAAGCTTCAATAGCACGCTACATTTCCCATTTACAAATACAACAATATGAAAATCTAGCATTACAGCCCCTCCAGTGGCTCAGGGACTTTAGTGCTTGCTTGTCACCTAGACACTCCGGGTTCAATTCCCAGAGGGAATATTTTTTGTAGTTTTTCACTTTAATGTCCCAGTTGTGACTACTGAAAAGCAAATCCTCCTCCTATCTCCTACTCCTGAAATCACTTACTCTTCCTAGTACTAACGACTTGTACTATTACCTCCATGCGGGCCAAGCTGTAGTTAAACTCAGCTAAATGGCCCACCTACTAACACTAGCCCTACCACCCACCTGCTATCTCCCATCGCTCTACTTAGATAAGATTCAAGAGCATGCTACATTTCCCACTTACAAATACTATAGATAAAACAAAAAATCTAGCATTATAAGAATGCTTTTGAATGCGGAGAGTTGAGAATCAATGAAGTCACACTTGTAAAGATCTCTTTTTAAGACCCATAAGGCACTGGAACATGAAGAAAATGATTGCTCTGCATAAATGTTTTACAGAGAACTGTATAGTTATTAAAAGTGGATGATTTGTTTTACTTTTTAAAAATTAACAAGCTTATTACAACAGAAATTATATAAATTTGATAAGAAAATAATTTTGATATTTCTTTGTCTGTATTTTTAAAAGACTTGAACTTGAAGATACGACTGTAGCGCAACATCTTACAAAACAATTTGGTAAACAAACAAAACTAATAAAAGACCTACTCTGACTTTCCTCTTGAATGAGATACTTACAGCATACAACAAGAGAGTTTAAAGGAAGTGACAAAATCAACAAGCAGTTTAAGAACTCTCATGATATTCTGACTCTTTTCAGGCCTCACTTTCCATTTGCACTCTTCTAAATGCAATTAAGATCAATGGACTGAAAACACATACTACATTATACAAGGTAAAATCAATATTTGAGAGGTTTCATTTAAATAACTAGACGTTTGCAAGAAATAAACAAGAAAAATATCACCTAAATACAATCAAATTTAAAAAATCAGTTATTCAAGTGGAAAGGAAAATGGTTCAAACTAGCTATCACTAACAGATGACTGTCCTGACTAGAGAAACAATTTTTGTGTCATGAAAAACTTTAAAGTACAAACATATAAAAGATTAAATAATACTTTCCCAACAATGTAACTGAAAATGATAATGTGACATCAAATAAAATAAATCTTTATAATCTACTCTCAAGGAAACATTTCAAAAGCCACCACTTCCACGCAAGGTAAGTTCAATCTCTTAACGCACTTTCTTTCTTATGTCTACGGTGTCAGTTAAGAGCTGAATATATTAAACACCAAGGTATAAATACCACGTAATTTTTCTAACTGTTACCTCACACTTCACATACTTGTAAATTACTATTTATAACAGTAACAGTCATCTAAAACCACATTTGTAACAGACTTTTTTGTATGGTTTTAATTAATGAAATAATATGCTTTCCCTACCTCTGAAGATGAATCAAAATCAAAATCCAAAGTGACATACTTTACTTTTTCAAAATAATCAGTGTAATATTGCTGCTTCCATCCAAGAGCCCTAAGTTGGTAGTACAGAGAAAAAGACATCAGTTAAAGCAACACTTCTTTTAAGTTGAAGGCGAATATTTCTTGTTTACCCACATCAGCACATAAATTCTTGAAACTGATCTCTTGGTTCTGGTTGAAAAGTGCAATGAAGGAGTGAAGCAGAAAAAAACAAATATCTTTAGATTTTAGCTCCTTCACAGAATATTCCCATAGCCACGAAAGTAACAGGTATCAAATAAAAATAAAATCTTCTCTTCATGGACATTACTTCAACAGATAATATTCATAGAATTCAAATCTTGATTATTTTCCAATTAATGATTTGTCAAGACATCAGTCTCTGGCATCAATGGCTTTATCAATCAAAAGCCAAGTCGGTCCGTTCTTAATTTTACCTCAATTTCAACACATTTCGATATAAATTTGTACAATTATAATTTCTTCTCAGAGTTTTTGTGAGAAATTTCTACAAAAGGGTTTCTTTCTTTTCCTTTTTCTTCCCCCTCAAAACATTTTAAAAAAAGACATTCTGATTTTGAGAAAGAAAATTATAAAGTGAACTTCTTGATTAAAACATTTTACACAACGGTGATAATTTGATCTTCTTATTGTAGAAACGCTATCTTCTTTCTGCACTACATGTGCTGCTTTAATGGAGAGCTCTGAATGTTTGCCTACTTGAAACTATGTAATCAAGAATCAGAATCTTCATGAAATGTTTCATTTTAAAATCTGCACGGATTTACACATGTCCAACTAATTGCATGATCTCTGATCTTCACAGCTTGTTTCATGATGACATGATGGAAGTTGAAACCAACTGGTAAGTAAAAATGAACCATGTTAGGTCCTTATTAAGACAATTTCAGAGAGGAAATAATCAGCTCATTACAAAAGCAGTTGCAAGAGTTGTAATAATGACATAAATGAGCCATAGTTTGGATCTGTTTTAGATCTTCTCACAAACTGTAATGTTCCAAAAATGCAGAAAGTATATCATAGGGGCGCATAAATGTAAAATTGTGCATTTATTGTATAATACATAAAAATAGTTTAAAATGAATCATAATGCCATAAAAATGGAATATTATTTGATAAGCTAAGATTATTCGCATGTGGAAAATTCTGAAAATGCACACAAATCCATTCCCTAGTCACAACACAACTTGTTAAATGAATTCACAAAACAATCTCCACTAAGTTTTTTCATAACAGACAATGCAATTTTCTCTCGTTATGTTTAAATTAACTTTCATACCAACATTATAATTTTGAAAGAAAATGGGACAGTAAGATATCAAAACATTAATACAAAACAAATTTATTATTTTTCTAGATTCATTAGTAATTACGTCTCAACTTGTTACTTTCCTCAAAGAGTTTTGACCACTATGTGGACAGTAGGAAGTCTAACTTGAATCATATTAGAATACAGAATATTCCAAACATAGTGTAATTTTCCAAAAAGTTTTTTTACTAGTACAGTTGAATTTTCATAACTTTTGGTAAGAATTAAAAGTCGTGTATTACAGTGGCACTCTAGAAAATTGGACTAGGTAAAACTATTTTCAAATTTATAAAACTGATTTTCACACATAATAACAACTAGACCCATTGTTCTCATTAAATAATATCTACCATTTAAAATTCTACACATTTGCACGAGAAGTCTCAACTCGTTAATAAATTTTTATTTCATACTTAATTAAATCTGCTACACTTAAAAATATGTGCAAGAAAGATACAATAAAAATAATTTCTACCCAATTTACAATTATGTAATAATTTTTGTGAAAATATGTGTTATCTTGGGTAATCTTTGATAAAACAGATTGTTTAAAAAATTCTATCACAATACAGGAAAAGCACCAATTAAAACTACGTACTCTCAGTACACGTAGAATTACAAAGCAAATATTGTAATTCTGACACTAACCTGCAAGCTTGAAATGCAGAAATTATACTTGTGTGATGAAACAACATAAGAACATCAAGGAACAATATAATAGCTACTATCCAAAATATAAATAAATAGATTGCACTTTATTTATTTTATAGTAATAAAATTCATCAACAATATTTATATATTAACAAAAAGGAAAACATCCAATAAAATTTATATTAATTGAGAATTAAGTCATGTGTAACATACATATCAACGCATATCATATATCCATTTAGAAGTAACTTTCCAGCATAACTTATTTTCAAAAATTAGAAAATACTCCAATAATTCACACCTACAGAATCATTCAATGAATCATGTATTAAATCCATACAAATCAGTAAAATTTCCCACATGCTGATAATACATCTGATGAACATAAGAAATCAAATTAGGGGTGTGAGAAATTAATTTTAAAAAATTACAGTTCAAAAACTGCATTAACATCAAACTATTGCAAAAGAAAAAATTGGAATATTGAGCTATAGACTATGTATTGTTTACTTTCCAGAAAATTTGTAAGATGATAATAAATCCTCCAATATTTCATTTAAATTAGGAATTTAAACCAGTAATGTTTAACGTCAACAACATTAACAACATTACAATAAAAAAAATTTAATAAAGACAAAGTGAGAGATTCTCACCAAGTACAATAACATCATTTGCATACAAATTTACAAGAAACAATTTGCATAAAAATAAATTAACTTGAAGTTCTATAATTCAGTACTAACGTATAAAGAGTTACATATAGCAACAAGGTGCAAGCAACAAAGGTTCACTTATCCATCAAATTACCATGTACCAAGAAATTTGGTACCCAAGGTTTTGTCTTCATACTTTATAAGATGCTCAAAAGAATAAGAACACATTAAATATTTCTAAGGCAATTGACAATTTTTTTTTGTACACAGCATATTTGGCCACCCCTTTCTCGATAATTACGAACCTATCGCCTATGATGCGTATGTTAGTGCACCAATTAACATCATTCTACAGAGTATCACACATATTAAGTCAAATCAAGTAAACAGAAATAAATTTGTGAACTACACCACTACTATAATAACGAGGTAATGTTTTATAACAGTTTTAACAGTAGTCAGTCTTAAAATGTTTCCAATGTACGACTAGAAAGAAAAGGTAATTCTAGGAAACATATAATACCTTAAACACCATACTTTTTATGGAATAAATAAATTTCTTCTCCTCATTTGATGCAATTACAAATAGAAATTTTCTGAGGTGGTTTCATGTGTAAAATTCATAGGTGAAAAACAAGAAGTTTTGGTGTCAAACTCCCCAACAGAGACCATGTATAAGAAGAAATTATCCTGCTCAAAAATTCTTTCTGACAGAAACTTGAAGATAGATACCACAGAAAAAGGAATAATTTGAAAAATAACACCAGTTTGGTTTCTTAAATAAAAAAGTATTTTAAGATCATTTGTCCACAAATTACAGTGTTCTCATGTAACAAAAAAAAAAAGAAAAAAAAAAGATAAAACAAAAACATCTTGCTGGTTACAAAAGCTATCATGTGTACATAAAAAAAATAAGAAAACTTTTTCAGACAACTCATTGTCCAGAACATAAAATCTCAGTAAAAATATGGCAAATTTTCAATACGATTCCACGATTTAAGTAAATCCTCAAAATTATTTTATAATACTTCTTATACTTACCAGTATTACAACAGAGGTGAGTTTTAAGGACTGCGTGTCCACTTGACTAGAATTCTGAGCTTGTATGGCATGCCACATTTGGTTATGCAATGATTCCGGTTCACCATTGGTAAGTAGAAGAAAAGAAATGAGAATGAGGGTATGCAAAGGATAAGTAAAGGAAAATGATCAGGACACTTGGAATCTGGAGTGTTCAAGCCATAATACATAAAACTACATCAAAATGCTTTTGCTCTAACCCCAATTGCTTATGAGGATAAGTCACATCCATCTCACCATTTACACTTTGGATAGTCTCACAAGCACAAACTACTGTTTCAGCAGCAAAAAGTTCATTGTCTCTTTCAATCACTAGATGCTATAGAAATCTGAAGACTAGTCGGGGAATTGGGTCAGTATTTCTTCACGATCTTCATTCTGAGTACTTCTATACTTCTACAAACATTATTAGTTGAAAAAAACAATGAAGTTTATCACAATGTGACATTTGATCTTGAACAACAGAAGCCAGGGTTCTTCATACTAATAAGCTGCTTTCATCTTCAGGAAGTTACAATGCACAACACACTTTCCAATGTAGGTTCTGCTTTCTTTCGTTGGTTGTCTTCACTCAGAAAAGTTATAGGGTTCTTTCTCTATGAACCACGCATATCTATTCTTCAAATATTTTCCATTGAATTTATCATGTTGACAGCATTGGAGTGAGGGAATGTAATGTTATTCAAACTTCGGAAACATTAAATATTTAGGCAGATTAGGAGACAGAACTTGGCATTAAAATAGTATGAAGTTATTTCCATATTTAAAGGTAATTTCTGCAAGAAATTCCTAAAATCTTGTGAACATGAAATGTAATGTTTCATAACATTTTGTTTCACCATAGTTTCATTCTTTCTTCGTATCATGTCACCAGTTAGAAATGTTTCCACGCTACAAGATTTAGGCTTGAAGAATTGCTGTGTGAAAGTCGCAAGGATAATTTTCTTTACACTACTCCCATCATAATTTCGTAACGATCACTGTCCCCAAACTCACAAGAAAGCATTTTAGGAGCAGCCAAGTCCATTGGGTAAGAATTCCCACCTCAATTCAACTATTTTACATTAGAAGCATTCATACATTCATCTTCCAGGACACCATAAACAGGAACTAAGATTGAGGTTGGTTGTTTAAATCAATACTATTCAGCGATAGAAGGAACGTCTTTGAAAAAACTCTTCTTTCCATTTAAAGCTATTACTTCACTGCACACATCATGTGTTAAAGAAACTTCTTCATACGATGAATGAAAGATGAACTTATCAGGTACACATATTACTTTGAATAATTATCTTCTCCCAACTAACGAGCTGAAGATCATCGATAACATACTTAGAATCATCACATAATTCTTCCAAGGTACAAATTTTGACAAACATGTGGTGTGCCATAACGCCCCATTATCATCCAGCGACACAGGGACAGACGAACGTAACAAGGTACACGACATGACTCCGTGCTGCTTAGTACTTGCTGACATCCTCCAACAACAGAGAGACTGTAACCGATAATTCATTGGATTTCCTGCCTCCTGTTGCTAGGAGACTCGGATACTAACCTTCGAGGAAGAAGATGTGCCTTCCATTTTCCGTCTCTTCACATCTGGAATCAAAGCATCAACTATATACAACACTCACTCGTGTACTTTATGACTCAATTTAATTTCAAACCAGCTAAAGCATTGTATGAATTGTGTCAGCCACATACTCTAATTTTGTTACTAATTAGAACATGTGAGCAGGTGGATAAACATATTCAAAGTCATCTTTCTTTGCTTTGAGAAATTTAACTTCAGAAAAAAATAATAATAATAAACACAAGTGCAGTGTTTATTTGTTCTCCTCAACGTGGTCTTAGGCAGTTTGTAACAGCTCCCTTGATACTAAGTTATTTATTTATTTACTTACTTATTGTCAGTCTAATTTGTTTGATGTTGGTATAGCGCTTGTGTACAATGTAGCCAACACTTTTACTTCAGTATCATACCTAAGAGTAATGATATTTGTACCTCGTGTTATGTTGGCAGGACATTTGAATTTCTCAAAACTTAAATCCATCGCCAACATCAATTCAATTCACTTGCTCTGGTGGCACTATTCTGTTCCTTCTGCAATGAGCATGTGGAACAAATATTACCTTGCGTCTTAGTATGTTGTTTGTTATCAAATTGTATTTCTTTACAGCAAATAGTCGCTTTTGTGACTACCATAAATATTTATCTGGATATAACTTGAATTTGTAGAAGGTGGCAATTAGTGTTAGGCAGCCATATTGCATAATTTTCAGAAAAGTTACACGACTTGGTGCATAATAAAGTATGATTGTTTCCCAGTGTAACTAGTTAATTAGGAAAAACATTAGTTTATTGTCCTCCATGTTGTCATACACAGTGTTAACTTGCTGTTTTGATTTAATAATTTAACTTCAAAATTTAATAGCATTATCAAATCTGTGGATAAGCATTTGCTTCAAAACTAATAGATTTTAAGACCACCCCTAAAATTTATATCGGATATGTCTGATCTAATGTTAAAAGACAATAAATCCAATAACCACCACCTAACAATAGATCACGCATTAATCATATATATTGTTAAGGCTACAAAATTCACATTGGGAAGACAAAGAGAAATACTGAAATCAGAAAAAGGTATATTTTAGTTACATTACATTAGGAGAAACTGAGAAATTGTGGACTGGACATCAATAATGGGCTAAGTGCCAAAAATTAAAAAAACTGAGTTAGATCTGAAAAATGAAGCAAAGTGCCACTGTCAATACCTCAAAACTAACAAAGTGCCACAATCATATTAGTAGTGCATATAAGGACCGACAGACGGCACAAAAGGAATGACGTCAAGGAACTGGCTAAGTGCCACCCAGCTTTTACAGCTGATTGTTAGCGTTGGTCTACAACAATACTGCAAATTGTTACCTTCTTTTCATAAATTTTTGGTCTCCAGCCATTCATTTTTGTCATGTGATACGGATTTTGCCCACATCGAGAAGCATAAAGGCACTGAACAGTACCCAAGGACCTAATTAAACTCATGGTGAATGCAACACCGAACAATCCCTTTACGGTTACTATGGTCCAACCTGACGACTTTAATGATTTTTAAAAAAAGCAGATTCATACATCAACACAACAAAACAAAACTAAATATTTCCAATTGCAGTTGGGTTAGGGTTAGAAAAACTACACTTGGAATCATCAAGACAATGTTTAATGAACTTACAGCATGTAGCACCAAAAAGTGATAAAGGGGTTATCACCAACAAGGGCTTGATTTTATCATCACAACTCAGTCAAAACAACATATCCCTTGAGAAGAGGAGGGATCTGCAAAACGACGCTGCCGTATTTGAAAGAAAATCACTCAGCCTTCAAAAAATTAATCAATTAAAATAATACCTACTCTTTAAACATTAAAAAAAAAAAAAAAAGGTTTAACATAAAAATACATGACAATGTACTTGTACAATGTTTAGCATTGTAAAATAACACTAATAAATGGTTAAATTTGCCAAGAAAGTTGAGACTTCTTCCATTAGCACTTACCTCATTATTGGCGATAAAGATATGGCACTTAGCACGTTCTACAATTTTCTGAATAAAATAAATTTTTTCATTCATAAGAGGAAGTGAATTTTTTTAAAGTTGCAATAGTAATATGAATCTTACCCTATACATAATAAATAAAAAAATTGTTTCAGGTTTTATCAACATTTTTTGAAAAAACAAAACAAAAATTGAATAACTCAAAATTAATTTTTTGACACTTAGCCTGCAATTTATGTCCATGTCTTCAATTTTTCCGATGAAAAACTAAACTAATGAGGAGATTCTGATCACACACTGGAGATAAATTCAAATAAGCTGGCGGACACTCAAATTAGTTTCTTTGGAAGCAATGGTTTATCCTCTTATTCAAGAGTATATTTACATGTCACGATGTTCGGTTGGCAG
Organism: Laupala kohalensis; assembly: GCA_002313205.1. Classification (NCBI taxonomy): domain Eukaryota; kingdom Metazoa; phylum Arthropoda; class Insecta; order Orthoptera; family Trigonidiidae; genus Laupala; species Laupala kohalensis. The sequence goes on along the minus strand of NNCF01129083.1, from coordinate 559,719 downwards.
TAGTTAATGATGTGATAGAAATCTCCTACATAACCTAATGAAACATTTAGGTAGAGTGTGTGGTTGGCAAAACTTGTACAATGCATGTAATTCTACTACAATTAACATCCTTTACACAATCAAAATATTAAAAAAATTATTTAAGGCTGACAACCTTAGTATGGACGAATTCAATGTATCTTATGATATGAAGTTCACAAAATATATACAATTCGTCCCTACTAAGATCGTAAGTCTAATTCAATAATTTATTACACACTGAGAACTATCCTTGGGAAACGAAGAAATAGAATAGCTGGATATGTTCCCCACCCACCTCTCTCCACTTCAGGTGGTTCTTGGCTGCGCCTGTGGAGAGATCCCGAGCTGCTGTTGGAGAGGCTGCTCAAATCCCTATCTTCATGTTGAGACTCACGCTGGTAGTAGTGCACTCGGTCACTGCTCCCCGAGTAGTAGCGTTCGTTCGTAGACACCGGACCATAACGCTCCTCTTTAATACTGGAAGATGTGATATCAGTATAACGATCATCCTACGGAAAAAAAGGACAAAATGTTTTTCAATAACATAATCTCTTCATGGGTTTTTCTCCAGTTTTCCTTCGGGTAGAGGCGGATTTTTATAAAGACTCGCTAGGCTTAGCCTAGAGACAGCATCAACTGATATAATTATTAGCGAACTTAGTGTTATTTAATAGTTACGAATTATCAAGAATACTTTCCAAATGATTTATAGCTTGATAATAATATGTGCTTGTGAAATGACTTTTCTGTGTTTTATTAAATACAATATTTGTTGGTAGTATGTCGATACTATAACACATGTCGAACTATTTTTATCGTTAGGAGTATGTTGAAATGTTAAATACGCCTCTGCCTTAGGGCTCTGGATCGGAATTGATGGGATGGTCCCTTGCTTGCTTCCGGAGAGTAAATTAGTTTATTGTCCTCCACGGGGTCATACGCAGTTTGTAACTGCTTTTTTGACAATAAAGTTTATTATTATTATTATTAAGAAAACATTTCTACAATTTAAGAAATATTCTTGAACCACAAATGTAAAGTATTGATTTGTCAAGAAAAGGATCACACTGTCACTGAAGAGATTCCTGGAATATCAAAATCCTTTCCCCCAAAAAATCTGTCCGAAAAATAGATGTTTTAAAATTACATAAGGTCTCACTACACACTGAAATTGAATAGCAGTATAAAAGTTTTTGTCAAACTAAGAATGACACAAATGGCAAATAATGTTTTTCCTGCAGATACTACCAAGTGTGTTAAAACATTTCACTGAGATATGTTGAATATTACTTTGTATGTGACAACATGAATTATAACCTGCCAACTTTAAGCTCGTCAATGGAGTGGAAATAATATTTCTAGACTCAGGATTAGAAGCCCCGAGGACAGAAATCTAGATTGTGAAAGCCTTTTCCATGAAAATCCTTGTGCCCTCACCCTGTATGATCGTTCTTCTCTCTGTTCCCTCTGGACTGCTTTCTCTTCTTTCTTATCCTTACTCCTCTTCTCCCTTTCCACTTCTTCTCTGCGTTCCTCCTTCTTAACCTTCTCTTTCACTTCATATTCCTTTTCTTTAGATTTTTCCTTTTCTGGTTTTTCCTTGGAAATACTAAAATTAAACATATAAACAAAGCAAAATTTGATTTAAGTTTCATAATTTGTACACACAACCCAATTTACTCACTTTCAATTGATAAAGAAAAAAGATAATTATTACCAAAACACAAACCTTGAATTGGACTCTCGTTTGCTCTCTGCTGTACTTGGACTTGAAACTGATTTAGATGTGCTATTAGACTTTGGAGGTGTAGCTTCTACATTCTGCCTTGCAGCATTTTTCCTTTCCCCACGGTCCTTTAACTCCCTGACAGTTTGCTCCTTTGATTTTTCTGGGTGCTTTTCTGACGATCTTTCTTTTTCTAAAGTAGCACAAAGAAAAATATCTTTCAAAATTTCCACTCTTTCAGTCAAAGATCGAAATTGATAGAAATATAATGGAACAAGTTTAAGAATTATCTTGCCTTGCTTTATTTCCCCATTAACTTGTTTTGTAGAGGTAGGCACAATAACAGGTGCAGCATTTGGCTCTTGCTTCACTGTGATATCTGGATTCATTGATGCCTACAACAAAAGATTCCATAACATGAGGATGATGCATCCTAATCACACATAAAGATCAGTGACTGCAAAAATAACAAGTTGCGATGAATGTGATTTTTCCGCAAAAATTCGGAAAAAATGCGAAATACGTGCAAAATTAAGTATAATGCAAAAAAAATTGCAAAATGGGGCATTAATTGAGAAAAATTAGTTGCCAATGGTAACAAATTCATTTGAAAACTGTGTAAATGCAAATGTTTATACAGATTAGATGCTCTCGAAGCACACAATTGCCCTTGTTCACTTTAAACATAATAATATCAGAGGAGCGCTGTTGAGCATTTTATTGCTGTTGTCCACTGTTTTGACAACACAGGTTTTTGGAGGCATTTTACACTCACATGGTTATTAATAATAATAATTTATTTCCAAATTACTTTCCTATTCAAGAGTTTGAGAGGTGAGAGGTATTTTTCGCAATAAAAGTCTATTGCGACAAAAGAACGAACTTAAAAGATAATTATTCTTAATTTTATGTTAGTGTCAATTGGTAATGTTGAAATGCTGACAAGCTTTCTGAAAGAAGGAACGACAAATAAGTATTTAAAACTTTCATTTTGTACTGTCAATTGAACACATTTCATAAGCTTTCAAATTAATCATTTTTAAAATAAATTAAAAAAACTTTATTAAAGAGAAGGATAAGAGCCCTCAAAGATCAGAGCATATGAAAAAGAATTGGGAGGACCGCAATGCCCGAACAGAACCTTCAAAGAAGACTAGATAATGGACTGACTAAAGTGATCCTATGTGGTTAAAAAGAGAAGAAGAAGAAGGAAGAGAAGGATTAATTTGTTATTAAATGGTTGTATATGTATAAATGAACTTATGGATTTAATAACTATTTGTGTATTATGCTGAAACAAACATTATTAAATACAATAAATTTCTAGGTCTTTACAAACAAAAGAATAAAAAGATGTTAATACAAAAAATTTATGCTAATTTAGTAAAAAATTAATGTTACTTCTTCTGGTTCCTACATATGATCATATCTTTAAGGCTATTTTTACGCTTTAAACCCAAATATGTCATATCATAACTCTGTATTTTGCATAACAATAAGTATCTACTATGAAAAATCACCTTATCACCCACTTGATGGAAATCATTTTCCCTTATCATGGTGGCTGACTTTGCTTTTAACTGGCCACTGTAACTAGTAGCAAGAATGAAGAGATCTTGACGCTTGTTCTTCTCCTCTTCTCGCACCTATAACATCAATTTATTATTTACAAAATTATAATAAAATTAATTTAAAATGGTAATTTAACACAAGTTACAGTGAAACTCCTTTAAAAGAGACACCAGGAGAAACGGAAATTTGCCCGTGGTTAACGAGTGGGAAATCAGTTTTTAACAAGTTGAACCTCAGTTTAGATATTTATAATGAATTAGGATGGTTGGAAAATATCCCAGGACTTTTGTTCAATCATATTGAGAGAGATTAGAGCTCCATCAGGTAGATCTAAGGAGTTTCCCTAAATCTTTTCCACGTGGATATAATATTTCTTTCAAAAATAAAAAATAACACATTCAAAAATTAGAGAAAATGAAGTTTAACTAAATGAAATATGATGGACAGTAAGGCCCCCATTAATACTCTCAAGTAAACTCTAGTTTTGGGGAAATTATACTCAGGAAATATAAAATATGCTGTCCTGATAAATGTAAGTAAATGAGAGTTTGATCGCAGCAAATATCTCGCCCCAGTGGTACATGTAGAAAAGCTAAAGAGTACAACTCATGCCTACAGGCTGAACAGAGCTCATGTGTCTTCATAAGTTGTAGGTATACACATTTTCTATACACGCGTCTTGACAGTTCCGGTGAGGTTCTAAAGAGCCAATGCTGATGCTATGCTACAGTGTGGACATCATTGAAATTTCATGAAAAATTATTTTGTCTCTTGCATGGGGGTTGGATTTTACAGTAGGGAAATACGTTTGGTCCACTATAAGCGGGAATCTCATATAAGCGGGTCTCTTGAAACCAGGTTCCACTGTATTTTGTTAATGCAATAGAAGTACTAACTTTTTCAATCTTCCTCTCAATGATCTGGCGCAGTTTCGCCAACACGGGAAAATGAGGCAAAATCTTTATGAGAATAATGAGAGAATTTCGTATCTGCACGTAGTCCTTGGAATCCAAGCAGACAACCATAGCTTTGGTGATTTTGTAATGCCACTTGTGACACACGTGTCGGTAATTCTCATAACCAACATGATCATTTGCTTCAGAAAACTGGTTACTTACACGAAATTTAGTAACAAATCCAGGATAATTTGCACATTCCTGTGAAAAAATTACATTTAGACCCAGGAAACACTCAAAAGTAGGACATGTAAATGGATAAAACAATACAGCTTACTTTCTCAAATGTACTCTTCTCAGAGTGCCATCTCATAACAGTTTCCAGCATTGCACATAAAAATCGTCCATACCTATTAGCTTCATTTTCAGTGCAAGATGTAACGGAATATGTGATGTCGCAAAATAACTAAAATTTAAGATTATAACATTAGAAATAGCAAAGAATGTGTGAAAATGTTTAAATTACTGGGGTCAAAATTCCAATTATATCAATGGTTAGTACAGAAAGTTTAAATGTCAATGACAATAAAAGGAAAATCAATCATACCATAGTTATAAATTCTACTACAATTCACATCCATTACATAATCTAATTAAATAAATAATGTAAGTCGGACAACCTTTTACAGACGAACAATATATATTTTGTGATAAGAACTCGCAACAATGTGAAACAAAGTCAAAACATTGCGAGTTCTTATCACGAAATACATATTGTTCGTCCGTAAAAAGTAGCAAGTCTTGCGTTATTTATTTAATTATATCATAGTTATCTCTCTTATATGGTCTCTGTGGTTTCTTCATATTTTATTGAAAGCTACCAAGATCTCATCATCACCTAATATCTTAAAAAATAACATATTCATATTTTTTAACTAATTTCAAAATATTTTAACACAGCTAGAAAAGTTTCCGGCTTCCTAATGTGTTTAGAGCAGCACTATTCAACTTATCTTAGCTCCCGGGCCTTTTTCTATACACTTTCAATAGATCGGGCCGGCACGGGATGGGGTTTGGCAAAATGTTACCCGACGAACAAAACTAATGGGTCAAATATATTTATTTGTAATGCGATATTTTGATTCTCATCAATAAATTTATATTATTTCAAATTGGAAAAATAAATAGTACATTCCTTTATTTTTATAATAATTTTTAATATTTAGAATTATAAGAATTGTTTTTCCTATTGTAATGTACGTCCGGGGTAATTCTGAACACCATTTTCCATCATCTCTCACCAGACACGACATGTTAAATACAAAGCATAGATTTGTAACGAAGTACAACACAAGGGTTGCTGAAAAATTCAGGTAAAATGAAAGTGGTTGCCAGTTAGACAACGCTGGTTCAGGGCAAGTATCAACTTAAAATCTACATTACCTCGAAAACTGGTGAGAAAATCGTAATCTAACTTCCATACACAGCACGTATTCACTTGAGTAAAAATTTTACAAGTTTCAGTATTTTATATTTTACCACAAAAAATAGGTTTTCGAGAAATACTCTAATACTTTTCCCTCAGAACTGGAAGGTAGTAAAATACTCTGAGAATGGTATAGTAATCAGGAGAGAGGTATAAGTTATTTCCGACAATTGGTCAAAATGAATACAAATAATAAATAAGGATAGTATTTGGTGCAAACAGTTTAGAGTTTACAGTTGTCTTAAACATTGAAACAGTGCACGGAACACAACACTAATTTTTTTTCAAGCTCGTCTGTCTTTTCACAACCAATATTAGCATTATTACAAAGGAATTGCCAAAAACATCAAATTCTACATGATTATCCTGGTTTACATATCTTTGCAATTTATCTACACACATTTTGCGCCAAGGGTTACTAAATAAGGCATAAAACTACGGATGTGTAACCATAGAGGAAATCTTTAATAAATGACCTCAGATATTTCTACAAGACTTTACAAAAAAAATACTAGGAGTTGGAATTTTTCATACTAAAAAATCCAACTTCCCCTAGTGGAAGCAAACTTGCCAAACATCTATACTGAAGATCACATTGTATCCACTACATACATCTAGATCAGTGCAACTATGATTTCATGATTGAGAAGTGTAAGCATAGGTTTTCATGGTACTTTTGAGTAAAGTGAATTACACGCATTCTATCCTATTCTAGAATAATGAGTTGATAAACTGATTTTACCCCCTCAATTTTGCCACCTAAAATAAGAAAGGGAAAGGGGTAAGGACTATATACAGATAAATACAATACTTTATTTTCAATGTTCAAAACTAAATCATTAGACAGGACCATCATGAACAAAGTAGACTTCAATCATAGAACACCTTCCAAGTCCTAAATTAAGGGGAAGAATAAATTAATCAAAATTACTATCACATATGATAATAACGATAACTAAAATATACCTACTCTGTCATAGCAAAGCAAAGTAGAAAAATTTGCTGTTTTTAAACTATGGATAGTATGCACAAATTTTGCACAATATACAGCATCCATAGCAGTAAAAATACACCGAGGGAACAAACACAATTGTAAAAATTGGGTAATAGTCTCATTTTTGGCCGCCTTAGCAGATCGAGAGAGGAACCAGGAATCCTTCTCCTGAGAAGAAAAACGCTTATTAAATGAAGCACAAACACAAGATTAAAATAAGCAAAGAATTCACGAGTTCACTTACTTGATGAAACACACTTCCCACAACACTGCTTCGAAAGGTTAACTAAAACCAACAACTGTACCCAACCACAAAGGCCATCATAGGGTAATGAGGGGAGGACGAAGTAGGGAACCAATTGGGTGCCTAAACAGCCAGTGCGGTAGGGTTGAAATGACGGATTCAGTTAAACTTTTGACGCAGTGTTCCGTGAAGTGTTTTTCATCACTATGTCCTGTGGAAACCTCAAGAATATCAACAGTTCACTTACTTGTTTAAGGCGAGCCATCACCTTCTCTACATGCTCTTGTTGTTTCTTCTTCTCATCATGAAGTTTTTCTATTAAGGCTTGAAATCTCTCTTGTTCTTTTTTACCTTTACTAGCAGCCTAAAATGCATCAAAGGAAAAAGAAAAGTAAGGAAAATGTGCAATTACAGATAATTAGAGACCCCATTTTATTGTCAAGTTGAAACATCCAATTTCATCATCTTCAAATTCGGATTTCGTCATGTTCATTTATAAGCATTCTCGCTCAATACTTCAAAGTGAAGTTTTCTTCTTCTTATTTTACGTCGCCTTTTAAAGAAAATGAAATGTAACAATTTCATAATTGATAGCGTATGCTTTTGAAGCAACATTTTCTTTTACATTACAACAGATAGAAAAGTATTTACTGGGTCTCCTCTATCAAATAAGATTTATATTTTTACTCATTTTTTTCTCAAATTCATTTCGGCATATTTAACTTCAGAACAATGTGCTTAATTTTTCATTGTCCACAGAATGAGACACTAAGTGTGTATAGCAATTTACTACATTAAAAGTGAAAAACTTAGATTGGGTTTATTTTCTTTCGTTAGTCAATCTTTGCATTTTGCAAATTTACACTTTTTAATACTAACATTGAAGTATTTCTATAAAAAATCTGTGAAAAAAAAAATTATACTTTTGATCAGTTAATATCTTGGAACATGAAAAATAGTCAAAATCGGATGATTTCGAGCTAAATGCCGAATTTCGCAGATTCGCGTAAAATTTTCCCGATTTTGCGATTTTTTGTGCCGCATTTCTTAGATCGGCGGGTTACCATGAGGTGATCTTCCTGGGTTTGAATTCGAATCGATGCGATTTTAAAAATTTGCGGTCGCGAAATTATGGGGTCTCTACAGATAATACAGATGTATTACTAGCAATATCTACTCCAACAAATAAGATCAAATTCTTACCATATCTTTTGAATCTAATGCTTGGGCTGCAAGAGTCTTAATTTTATTAATTTCTCTTTGGTAACTATCCACTGGTACAAATAAATCATACATTGTAAGAGACCAGAACGTTACAAGGAATTGAGGTGATATGTCTTCCCATACTTTCATAGGATGCAAAGGTCGTACTGAAGCCACTATTGGACTCATAACTTCACTTGCAGCTTCACAATACATCTGATGTTTCGTTGAAGGAGACAGTTTTTTGCTATTAGGATCTGCTTTTCTCAGTATCTCAAATTTTTGCTGCAGAGAAACAGATACAATTATTTATGAAAAATAATAATTAAAATAAGGAAAAACTATACATGCAGGAAAAATAATAGTAAACTGAATTTCAGGAACAAGATTTTTTGACAAAAAGGAACATTCATACCTACACAAATACACACACAAAAAATACTGGATTATGGTTGTCATGCAAAACATATTTCCTTTATTTACATCAGTCATATGAAAATTAATAAGAAAATGTCTAGTGCTAGTTATAGTACCTCAACCAACAACCTTTCTAGTTAAAGGATTTCATTGTAATATTTTGAATTTCTGTTGTAGGTCTATCTCAAACAACAAAACAGATGGACACAGATGCACTGTTTTAAACTTCATAATCAAGAGCACAATCTAGGAAAACCAACAAAATTGTCAAATGTGTTCTTCTAGAATTGATAAACGAGTCATTCTAGACCCCATATTTACAGAAATTAAGGTTGAACTACTGTCAAAAATACTATATGCACTCTCATACATACCCTCTTGATACCTTAAAATGCAAATGAAGAGGTAAGAGAATTTACATTACATGTACGACACTCTTAAAGAATTTCACACGTTAAAGTCTTCATAAAATAATAAATACAATTAAATCACCATTTTACAAATTTATTTATTATTTCATCTCTTAGTGAGGCCTTCAGGCTCTTCCACCTAACCGTTGGACTTCGGCAAGGGAATTGGGAAGAAGAGATGTTGGGTTGCCAGGGAACTTATGGTACTGCACCAACATTTGTCTAGAGTAGGCGAGGGTAACTCCAACTGAAAACCAAACTCATCTCAGCTGTATAGGGTTTGAATTCGTGCTCTACAACTCAGCAGTATCATGGAAATAATGATGCAACAACAAGACCATCTCTCTTGGTTACATATCATGTCACTACAATATACCTTTTGGTTGGTACCAATCTTTCTAAGGACCTTCCTCCCATCTTCAGCTAATCATCTGAAAGTATGCTCCCAAATATATACTGTAGTTAAGTATCGTGATTTTATCGTGGAAATAATAGTTTTGGGAAAAAATAACCCAAACTTACAATACTTATCACACCCACAAAAAACTGAATTTATCTTCATTGGAATCCAACAACTAATAAAATTAAGGGTGGTTTATGACACAAAAGTTTAACCACCTCAGCAATGTAGTAGATCAGAAATCCATTAGATATCTAAGGTACTTTCCATAAAACAAATTTACTGTTTTTTTATTTTACAGCAAGAATTATTAGAAAGTACAAAACGAATATTACTCTTATAAAAATGCATAGAAACATTTCAATTTAATACTAAAGATTATATAACATACTTACATTGATTGCATGAGTAAACATGGGTCTGGCAAGGAAAAAAGCAACATCAGCATGCATGTGATAATCTGCAAGCATACTGTGAATAGATGGCAACTTCGTTACGTATTCTTCCATGGAGAGCGTAGAACCAAGGAATGTGCCAAATTGCACCAATGTATCTTGACACTTCAAGAGAAACAATTATCAAAATATTTTAAAATTACAATCCTTTGGGTACAGATACTCCCAGCAAAAATTGAAAACTAACCTGATCGTATAGTTTGCCAACTAATTTTAGGTGATTTTGGTCAGTTTCTTTGTACACAACACAATACCTCTGTTGAGCCATAAGTAAACACAGAGCAACTGCTAAATTAGACTCGGCTAAAGCTTCCTTAAGCCTCTGCGATGATTTCTTGGTATTACGCACTTGACTGAAGTACCCTGCCTGCAAAGAGTTTAATTAAAATTTATTCCATGTGCTCCAATCAACCCTCCTCTAACAATTCACTACACAAAATGAAGTGTATTAACCAAGCCCTTCTGGGTTTTGGATGGAAAATGAAGCATCTTCATCAGGTTAAATTCTGAAATTAGCAGAGTTTTGTGGGTCTACAAAAACTACCAGATAAAACTTCTTTCTGAAAAATACAGAATTTTTTCTATGTTTTGTTTTTAAATTGATATCATTAATCTAAAAAGCTATAAAGACCTCTGGAAAATTTCTAAATCAATTCTACATTTCATTAGAACAGTTTTCCACTCTAAGAGTTCATTATAAATGAATGAAGTAGTGGAAATAAATTTCTTCTAAACTTAAATTAAAAAATTAACATTTTAAGCAAAATTTGTAAAGATACCAGAAAGGTGACTAAAAAAACATCCAGAAAGAGACCCAACAACAGTGAAGTAATAACTGCCTGGGGCCATTTCACCATTCTTATTCCCCTAACTCCTTTAGGCATGATTTGTTTAATTCTTAAAAATATGGTTTAGAGACGAAAGAAAGGGCATTAAAATAGCATAAAACTCTAACATGTCAAGATATTTTCACAGCATTTAATGGCCTTATTATTGATATCTTTTAAAAAATACATGTGTACTCAAGACTAAGTATTTGCTTTGTTGTTTTTAAAATATAATACTCTCTCAACGATTTACCTATTTACCATGAATAATTGAACTTGATGTTGTATATTATTTTTTTAACAAATATTAAATACAAATAAATTATTTACTGTTATAGTGTGCCCAAAACCATAGATATAATGATTCACGATAAAAAAATAAAGAGTTGAAGGTTTAATCTTCAACTACAATTTAAAATGGGACAAGCACGTTGAATACATAATTAAAAAAAAAAAAACTGTATCTTTACTTTCTACAAGATCTCAAAATTTATGCAAACCGATACTTTAAAAATGATATACTGTACTTTATTTCACAGTGTTATAGATTATGGAATGATTGCTCGGGGAGGAGCTTATAAAAATAATTTAGTCTTACTTCAAAATAGAATATTAAAAATTATTAACAAAAAGTCTTTTGTATCAGAAAATCCACTGAACTTGACAGAATTATTTTTATATGAATCTCTGATATATCATTTTAATACTCTTCAAGATAAATTTAACAAGTCAAAAAGTAAAACAAGAAACAAATCAATTCAACTACCTAAAACTGGAAGCGACAAAAGTTGTTACATTAACGCTATCAAGTAACTAAAGAATATAGCCTGCCTAAAGAATACAAAACGATGGATCCTGCTAAAAAATCAACACGAACAAAACTGAAAACATGGGTACAATCAAATTTTATTTACTATGTACTATAGCTATAAAACTTGTAGCAACTATATAGTCACTAGATATTGCAGACTTGTACGCAGATATTAAGTATCTACGTACAATACTTCTATTTATGTATATATTTCTCTTCTACTTTCATTTTACTTAATTCTATTTTTACTTTTTAACTCTACATTTTAGTTTGTAAGTTTAGTTTATAATACCAGTCTCTGGCACAGGGAACCTCATTTACCTCTGTGAGATGCAGGTTGCTGTACTTAATTTTCATAATACTGTATATTAACTTTAAGCTGAATTTAAATAAATAAATAAATAAATAAATAAATTAAATAAAAGTATACCTCTCCTTTGAGAAGCTCACCACCAGCCATCGCGTCTAACTGTTCTGCAGTCATCTCCTCAGCAGCTTCTATTCCAGCCATTTTTTGCACAATTTCTTTTAGAATTAACAAGTCCACACTGAAAATGATTTTGTGAATCGATTTAAGCAATATATATATATATATATATATATATAT